>VDFB02371296.1:158178-242284 GCA_007258455.2 Sequoia sempervirens
ATATATATATATATTTGGGTAACGATCACTGCAACAGTGTATGCCATCTAGTTACTAAACCATTGTCCATTGAACTAGATACAAGAATAATATGCATTCATGGATTGAACATTTTTTGTATTGATTGAATTTTCCTGCCAAAAGAGGGAATTTGGTTGTTCCTTGTTGGTTGAAGCTTAATTATTGCATGACTTGCCACTGTTGATGCATTGACCTTTTTTGTAGTAGTGAATGCAGTCTTTTACAATCATACACCTCAATAGCAGTTTCTTGTTCAATGACTCATCAAGGTAGAGATCACTGAGAGATTCTAGACAGTAGATAAAAATTTCTATTAGCAAGGCTATGGAGCCGTGGCTGCATTGGGATTTTGTTGATTCTTCTATTTCATCTTCTTGACTCTAACTTCCCCTTTCTGGATTTCCATCTTAGGCCTTTTGACACTCATGTAATTAAGCAAGTTAAATGAAATCATGAAGACAACAAGACAATTATCACATTTTTTCTACATCACTTTCAAATAATTAATAGCAGTTGCATAGAGGAACATAAAGGGTGACCTTATTCTATACACAACATATACACTTAATATGTAAAACTAGAAACAACAATCTAGCTTTGCCAATAATTGAGTACATACACCCCTTAAGTAGAATACCCTATCTCTTGTTTTCCATAGCAGTGTGCAATAGCTTAGTGAAGTGCTATATGAAGGGAAAAAAATTGGTACAAAATCAATTGTAAATATTTTAATTGCACATATGTTGTTTGCAAATTTGGTTTTATTAAACTTTGGAGTAACTTTTATTAAATTTTGGATGTGATTCTGATTTTGAATTGACTTGTTTTGAGATTTGGAGATATTGACACCTTATCAATTTGTATGCTCATTTCACAAGGAATAAGTTCCATCCTACCTACAACTATGATAACAATTGATTCTTCTGAATGTCATTTTTTTTTGTATTAAAGTTTTTTTCTTTGATGCAGTGTTAACAGATACAAACACATGTTAGCAGAGATTGTTGTCAAAGTAGTTCTTGTTGTTGCAGATTTGGAAAGAAAGGATGTTAACTTGTATTTGATTAAAGTTGAAGGAAAAGTTGGTGGAAGGTTGGAAGATACAGCGCTGGTTGAAGGCATTGTTATTGAAAAAGATATGAGTCATCCACAAATGCCTAAAAGAATTGAGGACACAAAGATAACTATCTTGACATGTCCTTTTGAGCAACCAAAGCCAAAGACAAAGCATAAGGTTGACATTGATACAGTTGACAAGTTTGAAGCTTTATGGGGGTAGGAAAGATAATATTTTGATGATATGGTTCAAAGGTATAAGGTAATCAAGATCTGTCTTCTTACTTCAGAATTGTATCTATTGGTTTTTTAGTGTTGAATTTTCTTTATAATTTATTGAATAGTTTATGAACCATGTTATTCCTATTTTGATAATATCATTTTCTATAGTTGAATAGTCTTTTGGAGTTCACTTCTACCATAGTTTTTTCACTTTGTGAGTTGGGATTGCTAGCTGATATCAATGAGATGTCACTTCTGACAATTCTTTAGAAAAAAACACTTTAGAGAAAATAAAAAGGAGAGTAGAGTTGAAATGTTTTTAACATGATTTAAAGGTGATTTTAATGCATGTAAATGAACGTTGACCACCATTCGTCAATTTTGTTTTAAAATGCAATTTTTGTAATTAATTGTGCGGTTTTTCCCATTAATCATGTTTTTTTAGTGATTAATATTTGCATTTTTTGTGATTAATTATGTGTTTTTGGAAATTAATTGTTGTGTTATTGATGATTTCTTCTTATTTGGTTGAAATTATTTGGAATTATTCTCTGTCTTGGTAATCTGTACATGCTATTGCAATAAAATCTTCTATAAAGTGTGCAAATTTGAAATATGTTCTTTATCGAGGATTACCATGAAGGAATAACTTGTAGATGCATTAATAAGAAATAACAATAAAATCAAGAAATCATATAAAATTGGTTTACTTGGAGAAAACCTTACGCAAGAAAACTCCATTGGAGAAAGAGGAAAAGTATGTATAAATTTTTGATGTACATGAGACAATGTCAACACACCAACACTTTGTGCTTTGAAAAAACTCTAATAGCAACCATGCAACTATAAACAATTGTCTATAAATCATTCACTATAATAGTATCCCAATTCATTTATCTTGAAGCTTTATTCTTCATTCCCCATGGATCTTATTATTGGAATTTGATACATCTTTCATAGAGAGAGATTCAGAAATCATCAGATGTTATGTAGATATGTTTACAACAAATTGATAATGTAGTTGCATATCAATTGTTGACAACATCAGAGATGTCCATTCTGGATATATTTTATTTTATATATGCTTTGGTATCATTCTTTTATGTGGCAATTGCATTAGAATTGACAGTGGTAAACTCAGGTCACAATAATCCCCCAGAATTGGTGAGATATATTCCTTAGACTGATCATTGAATTGTATATCTATTTGATGTGAATGCCTTACAAACTTTTTTTGGCCAACTCTTAGTTACCAGTGGGCATACTATTTGTTGCATGTTTACATTTGTAGTTGTGGTTTATACCCATGTTTATGATAAGATAATGACAAGATTATGGTCTGTTGGTGCTCAATTTGCTCATCACACACTTCAAAGGAATAGATTTGTGACAACAATCATGGTTCTTTAAAATGAACATAGCCACAAGGCTCCAATCAGCAAACTCACCCACACCAATAATTTTTTTTTTCAAATGTATGTAATAGCATAAATTTGAACGAATAATTTAAAAAAAAAAAACTCCAAGGTTTCGTCGCAATTTCGATGAACATAAACTGACAAACCACTAAAACTTCCAACAAATTTGTTGTACACATGATGATATTTTTGTTGTAATGGTATGCTCCACATTGTTGAAATTGTGATGAACGTTTGGTGTTTTTTCGACGCTTTCGAAGAGGCATTTCACATTGTGTTGTGGTTATTTTCCGTTGCTAGACGGACAAAGTTTGCATCAATTTTTTGAAGAACATCGGTTCCATTTTCCATGGCGATGACTAATGATGCTAGGTCATGGTTTTGACGTATAAAATTTGGTCATGAAAGCAAAAAAAATCTAGCGACAAAATTTATATGAGTGTTTCATCGATATTTCGACAATAGTTTGTCGATATGTCAACAAACATTCATCAGAATTTGGAGTCAAATATAGTAGTGTGGGCCCTCACCTGACCAATGGAGGAGAGCCTATAGGCTATGTTTGGACCATCTAAGCTACCTATCCAAGGGAGGAAGCTAGATATTGATGCTTGTTTGGGATTGCATGTACCGACCCTACCATTATACCTCTTATGTTTGATCAACGAGATTTTCCTGCCAGACAGGAGTGGATGCTTTTGCAGCCTCAAGGTGATTGAGGTTGTCAAATACATAGTGGAGAGGCAAGAGGGAGATTTTGTGTGGGGAGTGTGCGTGCTAGCACTACACTGAGATATGCATGTTTTTTATAGACAAGCATTGAGTAGCACCCATGTGACACTACTTCAGGTGTGGGCGTGGGAGCATATTAGCATGGCCAGGCTAGATATTTTGGTTGCTAGAGTGAGAGATGAGATGTTGTCGGTGGCATATTGGTGGGGGAAAAAGTACGGTCTCAAGATTCATTATCAGGCAGTGGGTGATTTGGAGGGATGGCGGAAGAGATTGGATGCGTTGAGGCTAGAGGATATCATATGGAGACCTTACATGGCCCAAAAATTTTAAGCATGGAGGGATTGTTAGGAATTGCATGTAGAAAATATCAATTAAATGCAAATAAAGATTAAACAAAGGAATGAAAAACATAGAAATAATAACAACGAGAGACAATATTTAACGTGGTTCACCCAAACTTAGGCTACATCCACCAATAGAGAGTCCAATATTATTATCCAGTAAATAGAACATATTACAACTTGTAATCCTTGCAATTCAATACCACTGCAAAATGCTACAATACAATGTCAACAAAAACCATAACTCTTAGCATTTTACCAAGACTTATGTCAGTTAAAAAATAGGGTTTTTTATGTAATCTAGTAGAAAAATAACACTCGACGCCTTTATAAAATAATAAAAATTGTGAGAGGTTTTAGGGGTGTTTCCCCTTGACCCTGTCTTGGGGGCGTTGCCCCCCAAACCCCCGTTAAATAATTTGGGGAGAAACCACACCGATAAAAGGGGAAATTTAACCTCTGAGTTTGATACATGGCCCAACAATTTCAGGGGTGGAGGGATAATGACAGGAGACATAGGGGCTATTTCTTCTTAGTTTTTTATTTGATTGGACGGGATATGTTCATTGTAGAGTTGCACAGACTAGACAGGGTCACGAGACAGTTTAGGATACGGTAGTATATTCCTGTAGGACCCCAGAGGTTCCAGCGGATCACCAAGGAGCCAACAACATTATGGGGAGAGCTTATCATTGCAGAGTATGCACTAAAAATGTGGGATATGATCTCACTAACACAATACCCATGGATGGGAGGGCTAGCAAATGCAATGACAACAGTACCATACTCGGCATGGTGGGCAAAGGGGAGACCAAGGCGGACCACTACATTACAACTAATTGTGGGGGCACTGGGATATGGATTTGATGATGAGAGGAGGCTAGTCGGGCTATATAGGAGGAGGAAGAGAGAGGGATGACAGAGGAGGGGAGGTGATGGAGATGTGGAGATGCCACAGGCAAGGGGAGAGGAGCAGGCCATGGATGTGGAGGAGGATGCCCTACAGGTGCATCCACTAGCAATGGTGCCCTATGTGCTACCTCCACCTAAGGATCCCACAATGTTGCTGATAGAAGCCCTAGCTAGGTTAGGCATCACAGAGCAAAAAATTAGGGAGTCTGAGGCAGACAAAGATAGGCTACAGAGGGAGGTAGATAGATTGTAGGTTGCGCAGAGGGATGGAGATAGGGACTATGGAGCCTTGGAAGATGAGGCATCATTGAGGATACAAGAGGACCAAATAGAGAGAGATGACCTAAGGAGATAGGTGGAAAAGCTACAGACGGGATTGGAGGAGATGAGGAGGGAAAGTGATGGGCTTTGATACAGGGCGGAGTGTGTCGAGGTGATGATGGGGGATGTAGGGGGAGTACTGGAGAGGGCAGAGGCAGTGGAGGCACAGGTACAGGCCCTGCAAGGTGAGCGAGATGCAATGATACAATAGATGTCATAGTTGTAGGAATAGGTGGACCAAATGAGGCTAACCTAGGATGCCTGGGAGTAGGAGAGGAGGCATATCAGTGGGTTGCAGGACTAGTACAGGAAAAAGTGAGATCTGACGAGAGGACAGGCGGTGAAGGTGGTCGATGCTAGGATAGAGGCCACTTATTATATGCTTGCTTATCATCAAGTCGTACCAGATCCTATGTGAAGAGTATCTCCATATGTTAGAGGTGCACCCCAGATGCCAGCACTATCCCACTCAGGAGTGACACATACATGGGGCTACAACAGTTACCACAAGACATCCCCCCTAAGGCAGAGGATCAATACCAGACTCCCCACAAAGGTCAGATGTAGGTAGCTTTGGGTAGACAGGATAGAGGAGGAGATAGGATATAGGTTTTTGATAGGTGCAGAGTGTATGTGTAGCATATAGAGACATAGACCATAGACTCCTTAGTATAGATTAGATTAGATTATTTGATTCATTGATTCTTTCATTCTTTATTCTTTATTCATTTGGGAGATGCAGTCTTTGCACTAGATCAGAGCTTTGAACCTGTATGTTATTTGATGGGTTTATAGACATTATGATGGACTCTTATGGTTGTTTATTAAGGACTATGGTGGATATGATGTACATGGTATATTTTTTGATATTTATATGATATTTGATGGACATTGCCGACACTATGTGGTTATTATGGGATGGATGTTTATTATGCTCATGTGTATGGTGATTATGATCATGATATATGGTTATGATGATTATGGTTTATGCATATGTTTATGTGGATGGTATGGATTAAATGCATCATGTCTAACACTTTGTGATGTAGGATGTGATGAATGATTTATGATTTTATATGCTATGGATATGATACTAATGATTTGTGATGCAAGATGTCATGAATGACTTATGGGTTTATATGCTACGAATATGATACTAATGATTTGTGATAGAGGTGGCGATGAATGTGTGTAGACAAAAAACTTATTCCTACAATGGATATGTTTAGAAATCCTTGTGATTGATTCAACAAATGTGATGGATATCTGTGTTGTACATTGTACAATCAATTCGCTTTAAAATTTAGTGGGAAAATTTTCTAGGCGTATTATTATGATTTGATCGTGGTATGAAAATGTAATGGGATGCAATGAATAAAAAATGTGATGTATGCATATTTGATAATTTTATGGATGGATTTGATTAATGCAATGTATGCAATGAGATAAACTAATATGTTTTGCATAATAACTCTAAACAACCTAAAATGATAATGCAATGGAATGAAATTAAGATGCTTAGAATAACCAATCTAGATTAATCTAAGCAACTTAAAATAAATATGAAAATGATAATGCAATGAAGTGAAATGATATGAAATGAACTTAAGATGCTTAGAATAACCAATCTAGATTAATCTAAACAACTTAAAATGAACATGATAATGATAATGCAAATGGAACGAAAATGAACCTAGATGAACAATGATAAGTGTTGTAGTGCATTGCATAACAATATAGATGATAATGGGTGCAATACTGCACCTATCAAAGACTGTAGGAATCCTAATAGGAAGAAAAGATGAGAGGTGAGCATTTGCACAACTGAATTCATTAAGCATAGGCTAGGGAAGGAATGGATGGGGAATAAATGCAATGCAATACGATGATAGATGAAATGCAATTCTAATTATATTTTTCCATTTTGGGAGCACTAATTTTACTATATCATAGAACACGATACACCAGGGTATGAGGAACCAAGGAAAATTAGCATCTGATGCATAAAAAAAACATAACAAACAAGGAGGATATCCCAACACCCCAAAGCCATAAGGGCCTTGATCGGGCCAGATATTGGGATAACCACAAGCACAAAAGGATGCCCCAACATAACACAAGACCATAGGGATCTTGGTGGGTACAACGTGGGACAACTAAAAAGACATAAATAGACAAAAAATCAAGATATCACCCTATGTTTACCAGTCAAAGTGCACCATGATATGATGGATCATGGTGACCCTGATAGAGTATAATAGGAAGCTCAAATGATAAAGAAAAATTCCAAAAGCATTAAAAGATCACAATAAATTTCAAACATCCTTTTCCATAGGATCAAAGGGTGGATGGGATTGATGCAGTCTGATTAGAAAGGATACATCCTGTTAAGTCCAAAAGATGAAGGATAGATTGGGTGATCGATATGACTCAGGATACTCAAAACTGATTGGACCTCAAGATACTAACGGATTGTGTTTGTTAGGAACCAGCTAGGTAGGGACACACTTGACGACACGACAAAACAAAAAGACATGCCCTAAAGGCCTAGGGGCTTAGGGGTTGATCAGAGATTAGCCTTTCCTATGTGAAAGCGTAGATCCCTCGTAGTTCGATAAATGACTAACAAGTGACCATGAATAAAAGTGAAAAGAGGAAAATGGAGACCTCGATAGAGGACAAAGACAGGGCAGACAAATACCTTGGGGCCTGATCAAATGATCAACCAAGTGCCTATGTGAAAGCGCAAGGGAAATGTAGTTGGAAAAAATGGACCAAGGACAGGATGAGACCTAATGATTACTGACACAATGAAGGATCCTAGATGAGGACATGAGACCAAAAAAAGGAGATTGAAAAAGTGAGAGCAAAAAAAAGCTTAGATTTAGGATAAAAGCTTAGGATTGCTGATAGCCGATTTGGATCATCCAATGCTCAACCAAAATAAACAAATGATCGATGATAGGAGGCCAATGGAAGGATGAGATCGATAGGATGTGAGGATAGGATGCAAAGATAGGATGCGAGGAAGCACAAAGTAACTAAGGTGCAAGGTAGATAATTATTAAGCCCTCTACAAGTGACGCTTGTCGCCAAGTTTTCACCAAACGTACTTATCCAAGGCATCACCAAGGGTGGTTCTCACCATAGGATTGATCATTTTTCTTTACTATTTTTGGATTTTTATTTATTTTTTACTTTTTTATTTTTTTTGTATTTTTGATGATTTATTACTTTTTTTTTGGGATTTTTCTAGGTAGGATAACCTAGCTGACTCAAGTATATAACCTCCTTAGATGCATGATGTTGATAGGATCCTCCAACAACTCTTCTTTAGGTGTTACAAGTCTATATGCCCCAGAACCATATTTTGTTGTGACAACATAGGGACCCAACCAATTTGGCTCAAACTTTCCTTTCTTTTCCCTATCTTGTTGGGTACAATGATTTTATTTCAAGACTAAATCACCGACGTTGAACTGATGAGGACAAACCTTTGATTTTCTTTCAAGACTAAATCACCGACGTTGAATTGATGAGGACAAACCTTCTTATTGTAACTCCTCCTAAGACGATGTTGATATTCTTGAAGGTGATTGTAGGGCTTGATGAATTTTCCATTCAGGAGTTCAAGCTGACTTAAGTGTGCAACCCGAGTATCTTCATCATTGATGAGGTTCTTCAGAGATATTTTGAGTGATGGGATCTCAACTTTGATTAGAAAGATTGTGTCAACACCATATACAATAGATAATGGAGTGGCACCTATGGGAGTGTAGATTGATGTATGGTACACCCAAAGTGCGGGATGGAGATGAAGGTGCCAATCTCAACCAGTATTATTAACCACCTTTTTAAGGATCTTGATGAGGGTCTTGTTGGTTTCCTCCACTTGACCATTACCTTGTGGGTAATAGGGCATGGACCAATGATGTTGGATATGGTATGTCTCACAAAGGTGTTTCATAAACTAAATTTTGAAGGGCTTTCTGTTGTCGATGATGATGGTGGAAGGGATTCCATATCTGTAAAGAATATGGAAAATGATAAATTCAGATATCTAAATACCCATGATTTGAGAGAGAAGAATCACTTCCACCCACTTGGTAAAGTATTCAATGGCTGTGATGATGAAAGTATGGTCATTAGAGGATGGAGGGTAAGTCTTGTTGATCAAGTCAAAACCCCATTGAGAAAAAGGCCATGGTGCTATAATGGGCTGCAAGTCTTGTGTGAGAGCATGGATTAAATCTGCATGTTGTTGACAAGGTAGATATTTCTTCATGAACTCACAAGAGTCATGCTCCATAGTAGGCCAATAATACCTAGTTCTGAGAATCCTTTTTGCTAAGGCCATGCCATTAAAATGGGCTCCACAAACACCACTATGTACCTTGTTTAACATAGTGCAGGCTTCTGATTCATTCAGAAATCTAAGTAGAGTTCCATCATACCCTCTTCAATAAAGTGTATCTCCTACAATTGTATAGTGGGAAGTTCGTTAGATAAATGATTTATGCTAATTGTGGGTAAGGTCAGGTGGTAGAATGCTATCATGGAGGTAGGTGTAAATTTCATGGTACCAAAGTGATTTGGGACCTATGATATCGCACACGATCTCATTATCAAGGACATCATATGTTGGGATTAGAATTTATTCGATGAGGAACTCATAGTTTGTTCAATCTTTGGGCATGTCGATGAGCAAACCGATTGTAGCCATTACATTTGTTGCCTTATTTTGGAATCTGGGAATTTGCTCAAATTGAATGTAGGTAAAATACTTCTTAAAGTCATCCACTATATGTTTATAGGGTAACAACTTGTCATCCTTTGTCTGAAACTCATTGTTGACCTATTCGACAATAAGTTGTTAATCACCAAAGACTCATAGACAGGGGATATTCCATTGGATGGTGATTCTAGGGCTAGTGATAAGAGCTTCATACTATGCTATATTGTTGGTGCATGGAAATGCTAACCGGAATGATTTTGGGATGTAGTCACCTTGAGGAGTGACAAATAAGACACATGTGCCAACTCCATTATGTGTATATGGACCATCAAAGTAGAGTGTCCATGTATCTGTTTCTATGACCGCAAGGACTCCTTCATCAGGAAACTCAGCTACCACTGGATATACGGCTAGTTAAGGAAGTTCTAGATAACAGGTACTTAAGTGGATCAACTTTTGAGATCAACTTGATGGGATGACTAAGCATGTAGTGATGAAGCTTTTGTGAATTGAAGACCACTACCAGGAAATATTTTTCCATTGAGGAATAGTTGAGCTCGTAGCCTACAAGTTTTTGGCTGATGTAATTGATCACACATTCCTTGGAAAACTCATCATGTTGTGCTAGTAATGCCCCCAGTGCAACTAATGTAGTTGAGATATACAACAAGACTAGTTTTCTTGGAATAGGAGGCATTAAGATGGGTTGGTGAGCAAAGTACTCAATTTTTTCAAAGCCTTGTTGACACCTTGAATCCCACTTGAAAGTGATGTCTTTGTGTAGCAGATGGGTAAATGATTGACACTTTCTAGCGAGTTGGGCGATGAAGCGTCTGATGGACTGTAGCTTCCCTTGAAGACTCCTTAATTGCTTAGATTACGGTGGGGTAATTTCCATTATGGCCTTAAACTTTGTTGGATCTACCTTGATACCCCTTCTAGAGACTATGAAGCCCAACAATTTTCCAAATGTAACTTTGAACACACTTTTTTGGATTTAGATGTAGCTTGTAGTGCTCTAGCCGTTCAAAGATTCTCCTCGGGATCATGGTATGTTCTTCTCCAGTCTTAGACTTCCCCAATAATTCATTGACATAATCTTCCATTATTATATGGATAAGGTCATGGAAGATAACAGTCATAGCACGCTGATAGGTTGCCCCCACATTTTTGAGATCTGAGGGCATGACATTATAGCAGAAAGTGCCCCAAGGGGTAGTGAAGGTAGTTTTATGTTGATCCTCTGGTGCAATTCTAATTTGGTTGTATCCAAAAATCCATCCATGAGGGATAACGTCTCATAGCTTGCTATAAGATCCACTAGCATGTCAATGTTGAAGAGGGAAATCATCCATTGGGCAGGGTTTATTGAGATCCTAAAAATCTATCAGATTTTGATGTTCCCATTTGGTTTGGCCATGGGCACTATATTGGATATCCAGTCAAAATAGTCAATAGGTCTTATGAACCCAGCCTCTAACAGTTTCTCTAATTCTTTCTTCATAAGAAAAGCCACTTGGGGATGTATTTTTCTTAGTTTTTGTTTTACAGTTTTAACATCCAGATGAATGTCCAAATGGTGTGCAACTAGTGTGGGATCTAATCCTGGCATGTCTGAATAGGTCCATGTGAAATTGATGATTCCTTCCTTTATCAGGTTGATGATGATAGAATGATCTTCCTTTGGCAATGATTTGGATACATATGTGATCTTAGGGTCTTCTTTTGTTCCCAAATTGACAATGCCTAAGGTGCCCCCACTTCAACTCCTAGATAGTAGTGAGAGTGAGGGAAGGAAACTTCTAAATCATGATAATATTCAAAGGGTTGTAGATAAGAATGTATGGTTACTTCCATCCCATTGAATGGGAACTTCACACATTGATGGTAAGTGGATGGAATGGCCTGCATGGCATGGATCCATGGGTAGCCAAGGAGGAGATTGTATGGGAGGTCTAGATCAAGGACATGGCACGTGGTGTATTGTACTATGGGTCCAACCTGGATGGGAATACAAATAATTCCTTTAGAATCCCTTTCTGCGTTGTCATAGGATTTGATCGTGATAACCTAATTGTTCAAGTTAGCGTGGGTATACCCTACCTTTTTTATGAACTTTAGTGTACAAAGGTTGAGGAAAAAGCCATTATCTACCAGGAACCTTTTCACTTTATGATAGGCTACAAGGACTTCGATGTGAAGGGGATGATTATGGTTTGAATCGATGGATGGCATATCATTTTGACTGAATCCTAGCTGATATGTTGATGATAGGTGTCCTACTAAAGCTTGAAATTGAGTAGGATCTATATCATTAGGAACATGGGTATCCTGCAAAGCTTTGGTTAGGATTTCTTGATGGATGGGGGAAGACTTAAGCAAATCCAAGATGGATATTTGAGCAAGCCTCTTTCTAAGATGATTAAGAATATTATATTGGGAGCTCATAGGAGTTGGCTAGGATGATGTGGAAGGACCAAGAATAGATGTGCGGGTACGACGGGTTGTAACAGCACACTGCAGATCTTTACCCTTGATGTGAATCATGGACACGCGTGGTTCTACTTGACCGATGCACATGACAATGCCATCATAGTTATAAGGTAGATTCTTGTAGCTAATGTTATTTTTGCTATTATTTTGGTTATTGTTATTGCTTGACTTGGGATTAGCATTGGACGTACTTGCACCTTGGTTGTGCTTGGGGAAAGAATTTTGATATATTTGAAGTTGGCCATTGGATGATGTCACCTGATTAGCATCCACTACTATATCTCCTCAATCTATGAGATCTTGGATATACGTTTTAAGTCCCTAAAACTTGTTAGTGGAATGACCTTTGATTTTGTGAAAGTCACAATACTCATTTTCCCTATACCAGGCTGGTTTTGGTTTGGACTCGTCAAAATGATTATTCATAGGATAAGTGACTGGATAGCTCGCTTGTAGGAGCCTCTTGAAAAAAGCATCTAAAGACTCACCCAAGGGATTAAATGAGCATTTATTGTTCCCTTGATTGTTTTGACTGGACAGTTGAGGAGGATGAGGTGTACCTTATGGTATAGATATGACATTGGCGATTAATTGTTGATGAGGGACATATTGTGACCTTTGTGAGGTGTTGGCTGCTTCGACATGCTTGGTATCGGTAACACCATCATTGACATAATTTTTTTTGTTCCAATAACGAGAATTATCTCCATATGACTTATCCTTATTATAGATAGATTTTGATTTGTCCTTTGGCAATAAGGGCCTTCTCAATGGTAGTGCTCTTTTCTATGACCTTTGAAAAGGAGGTGACACAATGAAGATTAAGGTTATGTGCCATGTCTGGATGAGTGTTTTCTGCAAAGATGGTCACCATGTCCTTCTCAATGAGATGAGATTTTAGTCAACTCGCCAAGGCACACCACCTTTGTAGATAGCTGGAAAAGGATTCTCCTTCATGTTTTTTTTCTTTCAAAAGATCTAAGGTATCAGTATCCTTCTCCAAGTTGAAGGAGAAGTATGCAACAAATTTTTCTGAAAGATCTACAAAAGAAGAGATTGACCCCTTTGGAAAAACCATAAACCAATCTAGAGCTATCCCCATTAGGCTCCTATGGAATAGTCATAAGAGATAATTGTCATTGTGCATGACCTCTTGGAAATGTGTGCAAAATTCCTGCAAGTGGTTTTTGGGATCCTTGGTTCCTTTGTATTTGTCAAACTTTGGCATTTCAAAGTGCTTAGGAAAAGGAACAAGTGAAATTGACAGATCAAACGGATAGGGGAAGATCTCTTCAAATTTGAAAGAGTTTTTGGATGTCCCTGCTTGTAAGTATTTTAATGCATATTTTATCTCTTCCCACTCCTTATTGGCAAGTGTCGATGGAGGAGGATAAGACAAATTGGACTGATTATAAGAAGCATATTGTTGATAAGACGAATATGGTGCTAGAATGGTTTGATCATATGATGGTGGAAGTAGATATGAAGGGGTTTGATGATATTGATTAAGATATATGGATTGGGGAGTGGTATAAGGTTGTTGATATGATGGCTAATTTTGATAATACGAAGAGGAAGCCCCTTGCTAATATGATGGAGGTGCTTGGTAATATGAGGTGGAGGTACCTTATTGATATGATGGTTGTTGTTGGGAGTAATATGGATTTGATTGATAATTGTAAGCAACATGATGTTGGGAAGCGTAAGGAGGTTGTTACGGATTGGATTGTTGATAGCAGATGTTTTGTTACAGTTGTAGAGGAATAACATAGGATGGTTGTTGTTGGGATTGTTGAGGATTGTGGTAAGAATAGTTGGGGTTGGGATTGGATGTAGTAGGTTGTGCATAATAGGTGCTTTGGGGATGATATAAGTACTAGGCAACAAGGTTGCTGAGAATTTGTTGGTGGGATGACTGTGATTGCATTGGGATTTGGGAATGCTAAGGAGGTTGTTGGTAAAGAGGTCGATATGGAATTTGAGGTTGTTGAGGGATCTGTGGTTGTTGGTAGGATGTGATTTATTGTGATATTTGTTGATGAGGAGGAGCTTGTGATTGATGGGGAGGCTATGACAGATTACCCTACAACTGATGTAGGGGTGGTTGTTGTTGTTGTTGTGATAGGATTTGGATATTCTGATACGAAGGTTGTTAGTGAAGTGGTTGAGATGGGATGGGAATATGTTGTGGAGGTTGTGACGAGGTTTGTTGGGTTGGTTGTTGGGGATTGCCTTGTGGTTGATTCAAAGACAGGATATTGCTTTAAGGCAGCTGATGAGATGTGAATGGAGGTGGCGGTAAATTTGTTGCAGATGTAGATCTAGGAGGTGGAGGTGGTGCAATGAAGGGATTGCCCCTAGTATTCCCTGACAACTGATTTGTTTGATTTGGTGGAAGAGGTGGTATAGATGGTATGGGGGTTGAGCCTTGTGGGATGTTCAGGTTGCAGCATACCAATACCAAAAAGATTGTTAGGATTAGGGCCTTGGGGATTGTTAGGATCGGGCGATGCTCCCATAACTAAAATTGAAACCCGAGGAGGTGGTACAAGGGGTACTACTTGATAGAGCACAGTATTCCCAAATCTTGGTTAATTCCAACTCTCTTATGGTGGACCCTCAGGGATGTATGAATTCCTAGATTATTCTGTGAATTCTAAGGATCTTGTGACACTGAGGGCACATGAGGTGTAATGTTGATATACTTCGATAAGTCAAACCCCGACAGTGGTTTGATACTTTTTAGGAGAAATGTGGCAAATATTTTAGCCCCACGCTCATTAAGGAGATGATATGTTATTTGGACATTGGTGGGATTATTGAGGTATTTGTCAACCGTGACCTTAGGTTGGTTGACCATGCTCTCATCAGCAGGAGGTGGTGTAGTGTGGATTTCAGTATTGGATTGCGATGAGCCACCATTGGTGGGTTGATCCTAGGGAATATGAGGCTGAGTACCTTGGGCCTATTGTTTTGTGATGAGTTTCTTTGCTTGCAATTAGGTAATGGGCATGAAAATGCAAAAATACCATGTGGACTGAGATGATGCTAAGCTCTAGGATGCACCTAAATGAATGACCTAGGTGATGACTAAAGGATTAACTAGATAAGATGATGGACTGATTGATTGGATTGGATTGAATTTGACTGAGTCGATTAACTAGATTGGATAGTTGATAGGATTGGATGATTGGTTGGATCAGATTAATGAGATTGAATCTAAACCAAGTTCAAAGGTCTGACTAGATGACATTTGATGTTGATGATCATATTAGACTACAAAATGATGATTATGACATAAAATCTACCTCAAGATGGAAGCAGATTGATTGGGTTGTGGATGATTACTGACTCAGAATGGATGACAATCCTAAGCAAGTGCATATGATGACGATCAAGACCAAACACCTAAGCCAACTTGGATGAAAAACCCCTAAAATGAAGTCTAAGAGATTAGGATTGATGAAGCAATAATGAATATGCAACCTAGGGATGTCCTACGATGAACCTATGTGATTTGATTGAGGATTTGATGAATTTTGGAAAATGCAAATGGACTAAAATGACAATTACAGGCAAATAGATGGTGATAAAAAAAATTGACCGCGATAAAGGACTTGGAAAACAATAGGCTTTTCATGGCCCAAAGGATCAAATCTCGAGAGTTTTGTATGGGAAGTGCATACGCCTTTGTGTAATGAAAATTCACCCCTCCAGGTGATGAGTTTTCCTATCTAAAGGACCATGGATTCACCTCAGTGTATAGCGACTTCGCTTGTGTTGGGGACTCTAGTTCACCTATATCTTCAGAAACCAAAAGAAACATATGGAATCAGAATGCAAATTCACCTATATAAGGACAGGATCACCTCTCTAAATGCAGGATTACCTAAATTTGTAGGACACCAAAAGGGAACAGGTGGACACGATTTGCAAAATCGCCTATATAAGGAAAAAAATCCCCTCTTTAATAAGATGTATGGACACGGTCAAAATCTCCTATCGAGATGAAAAATTTGCCTATTCTAAGGATCAGGATTGCCTATGCCTGGAACAATATGGACTCAAACAGAAATTCCTATTGGACAAGCAAGATCGCCTAAGTCTTGAACTATACATACAAGGATAGTACAGACAGATACAGGATTGCCCCTGTGGATAGTAGGTTCACCTATTCTAAGGAGTCTATGGTCAGGGAAGACTCAGATGAGATGGGGATCCCCCTATGGACAACAGGTTCGCCCAAGAAACGGATAGGATTTCCCATTCTAGGGGAAAATAGGTGGACTCGAAAAGTATAGACTAATGCAGACTCACCTATGGGATGGGTAGACTCGCCTATTCAGGGAACAGGCAGACACAGGGTCACCTAACTAAGAGACCCACAAGTAAACTCACCCAAAGGATGACCTAGACTAGACTCAGAAATGGAATTGCTCCTTTACAAGGCAGGATTGCCTGTCCACAATGCAAATTCACCTCTGTGAGAAGAAAATTTTCCACTCAGGGAAAGGGAAGACTATTTCAAAGGACAAAAAACATAGCAAACAATAGGTAGAAAGGCTGGACTGACTCAGACTGACAAATAAGCACTGGTATCACACAAAGAAGACACGATAGGTAGCACAATCCTATAATTAGTATTAAGGGTTTAAAAACTTGATGGAGGCCCACCACCTTGGGAAAACAACCCAAGGTTAATACTCTATGATACCAGGGTGGTTCTCTAGATCACCTTTTCTTGCGATGGATAGCTAGTAATTCAGTGGCACAGGGACATTAACAGATGCCACAAGCTCACCTTCACACTCTCTCAGATACTATCATAGTCCACCACGAGGATTTTTATCTCAGCCCAAGTGAGTACGTGGTGAGTAACTTTGGGGTATGATGAACATCCCCTACACTACACCAAGCCACGACTAAAACACGAGTCTCTATCTAGGCTATACAAGCTATCTCAAGAAATCCTTGATATACGTTAGGTACAACCATGAACACCAGCCCATCACAAGCGTGGATCAGGAGCCCCATCGAGGTACTGGAAACTTGGACCAACCCTGCACGTCTTATCTAGGTATCACCATAGCTTCAACACTTTGCTAAACATGACATGACTAGATTGAGGTACAACTTTAGTTTTCCCCCCTCTATATACCCAATCGGTAACACGTGGTTGGGATTGTCTCCTGGGTGATGAAATCCCAGGAAGGTCCCGCTAAGGGAAAGAAATACTAGATGTTTTGGTTGGTCCCCAGACTCACACATAGCGCAAGGGGAGAGCTTAGACGTACTAGCACTTCCTAGGTAGATTGGACTAGACTAGAAAAAGTTGTAATTTATCATCACCCAAGATCACCAAAAAGGTGCAAGGGGAGTGGATACATCAACAACTTGCTCCCAAGCACAACAAACAAGGTTAATTGACCCTTTAATTAAGCTACGTGTGCCTAAACTAGTGTGAAAAATAATAGACAAAGCTAATTAATGGGTCTTTGACCAATCGTCCTGCAAAGAATAGATAAGTAGTTTCAATCATTGGTCTTTTTCAAGTGTGGGGAAATGCTGCACAAATTGTTAGTAAAATACCACAGTCACTAACGAACAAGTTAGTTGGTCGGTACCTGGAATCATAATTGAATTATAACCCAAATTGAAAAATTAAGGGTTTTGGATAATTACCAATTCGCCTTTGTGTGAGATAAATTCACCTATGTCTATAGGTTAGGATCACTTGTTTGAGAGGGATGGACAAAGTCATAGTTGCTTGTTGGGTGGAGAGGTGTATACGATCTCACCTCTATAACTTCTTCAAACTCGGCTCTGTGATGAACAATATCGCCTGTCCCGGGTAACTCTTTGTGTATCCACCTTTATGCTGAGTGATTTCACCTATTAGTTTCAAATCCACCCCTTTCATGGAAGGGAAGGATCATGTTCACCTATTTTTTATGCGGATCCACCTTTGTAACTAGAAAATTCACCCCTCAAGGGTGGATTCGCTCCTGCACGTAAAACCAGAACCTACAAAATTCAAACAACAAGCAAAAGTAAAACAAACCCGTGATGGGTCCCACTGGGTGTGCCAAAAATGTGTGCAAGTGAATTCTAACCTAGGAATACAAAACAACAATGGAAATGCAAGGTGGAAAACACAAACAAAACACTCAAGATAAGGCCTAGTTGAATCAAAACAAAAACACAAGAAATTAGAACCTTTTACCTTGTTTAGATTGACAAGATTTGTTGGCCCTTTGATTGCTTGATATGTGTGCTCCTTAGTGGAAAAATAACTTGAAACCTAATGCAAAATGTAGCTAAGATGATGATGGATGCAATAAAGATTGTGGGTATTATGAAGGATGCAAGATGAGAGATCTATGATGGCTGTAACAATGGAAGATGCTTGAATGCTTGAGTGCAAGATTGCTAAGTGTGCTTGAGTGTGTATGCAAAAGTGGATGATTCCAAATGAGGGAAATTCCACCATTTTTAGGGGAAGTTCTTCTAAACAATGAAGGGCCCATATTGAGCTAAGATGGAGAAGATCAAGGGATAGGGTGAGTTGAGAACTCACAAGCCCTCACATCCTGACATGTGGAAAGTGTGATGGCATGGACATGACATGGAGGTACTACATAGTACCTTGGATTGGACAAGATCTCCTCATAAAGGAGGTCTTTGTCCACATGTTGTTGAGAGGACATGTGAGGAATTAAAAATTCCTCAAAAATCCACATGGGGATGGGAGAAAGAATTTTAAATTCTTTAAAATGCATTGAGGAAATAAATGTGAATTAAAAATTCACATAGGGAAAGGGTTTCCTTCTCCAAATAGAGAAAGCATTTAATGAATGATTAGATGAATTAATAATAGATTAGAGGCAAGTGGGGGATTGTGGAGGATGTGACCCTAATTATGATTAGGGGTGTGCACATCCTAATCACATATTAATTAAATTAATTGGATTAGAAAGAATTATGGAGGATGTGACATTTGGAGAGAGAAGAATTTGAATTAAAAATTGATTTAATTCATTTGGGTTAAAATGACCAAATTAAATAAATTGGGGTATTTATTTAATTTAGAGAAGAAAAGGGGATAAGGTATTTAATTGATTTATTAAATACTTTAAGGTACATTAGAATAAGGGCAATATTAGTCAAATAATAAATTATTTAATTAATGGTTAAAGGATGCAGGATAAAGGAATATGAAGGGTGAATTTGACCATATTGTCAAATTCAAGTGTCTATAGTTATACCTCACTCATAAGATACAAAAAAAATTCTTGATGTTGTATCATGTGTCTTTATGTGAGAAAATTCTTTAGATATCAAAACACACAAAGGAATATTTTAGTGCATACAATAAAAATTCCATAATAAACTCTATATATTTAAGGAATTCAATATCATCTATCATAAGTAAGAGGGAATAAAATGGATGTGGTTGAGTTGGCCCACATGAAACCCTATAATATAGGGGAGCATTTTTTATGTAATAAACATTGAGTTGTTACCTAGTTGACCTTCATGAAAGATGGATGCAATGATTAGATGTGAGGTAGTGTAGTAACCATGAGAAAATCTCTTTAGATAGGGTGTGTGATGTAGGACCCATGAAGGTTTCAATTTAACCATTGCATAATGTGTGAAAATGTAAAATAGATAGGGTAAGATACATTGCCCCCTTAAATTATTACAATTAAAACTATATGATCAATTTGGGATAAGGAAAAGGAGGTTTTTGAAAAGGTGGGATAGATATATTAATGTGTTGGCCTAAAGTGTGTTTTATTTGTGAAATATGTGATCATGAAAGCTCAAAACATTGTGGCGCAATAATTTTAACCCCAAATTTGTCCTCAATGTTAAGAAAAGTGTTGTGTAAGATAACACTAAATAAAGTTAGCAAATTAAAAATGTTGTGTAAATGTATTATGTAGAAGATAGCTTATTAAATAAGTAAGAGATATTTTTTAAACTATTCATAGTAAGAAATGCAAGTGTATCGTAGATGATAAAAGTATAAAATTACATTAATACACATGGCCAAAATATTGTATGTTATGAAATTGAATAACAATGTATAGAAGTTACAGTGTAAAAGATGTCATTATATAAAATCAATTACAAGATAGACAATAGAAAATAATAATTTTTGTGTTAAATTTATCATTTCAAAACAAGAAGAGATATATTTTATTTATACTTTGATGATGAAAATTTAGCATAAGAGTTATAAAATTTATATAATTTAAATTGACAATAACAAAAAATACCACCAACATAAATTGCTAAATAATAATGATATTTATTTAACTAATGGAAAGCATATTGAATAAAGAAGATAAATGAGAACATGGAATGAAGAAATGATATGAGAGAAGACAAGACAAAGGAATTCCACCAAAGTTGGAAGGTGAAGGGTAAGCTCCATAGTAGACATATCTATGGGCATGCCTGAGATATTTATTTTAAATAATTTTATACGCTTCACATGCATGACCATGCCAATACCTACCAACATACAATCAAAAAAAATTGTTGAAATTTTCTAACATATATTAAACACTTTCATTAATAATTATAATAGTTTTGAACTATTTTCAAATGCACTTTCAATAATTTTATTGACAAACACACTATAATTTTCAACAAACGTGTTAAAAGATGCACTATTTCAACAAATGATTATGTAAACCATCTTGATTCAAACCCATGACCTATATTTTATTAGAACATCCACCAACCAACTATAATACATGAGAGATGATATTTCCAACTATAGTGACTCACATTTATGAGACTCATTTTTCCATAATAAGGCATCCCTACCAATGTTGATTCATGATGGATGATATATCAAGTATGTCCCACTCAAGTTAATGATGTGATAACAAGTATTATGCATGCTATATGGTATGAGTAATATGGAGCCTAGCTTTCACCAAGTGGGAAAGACATACAAGAATAGTGAGGAAAAGGGGAAATGTTATGAATTTGATCAAGAAAATGGGAAGATTAGGGGATGCCCTAGGTGAGAGATAGGAAAGGAGAATCATAAAGGTAGTTTTGACCCATTCCAAAAAAGGAATTGATGAGAGGTAAAGGAGGAAAAATACTAAAAACACTAAAAGGAGATAGATTATGTATAAATGTGTATTAGAATCCTTGTTTTACTTGTGTGTACCATGATACTCAAGATCCTTATCACCATACATGAAAGGTGCAGTGTCTATTTAATTAATTTCATCATGAGAACAACTAAATGATGTGTCATTATAAGTTTTTATTTGCACATGCTTAATGGTAGGTGTAGCTTTTTTGTGTTTGAAAGATGTGGCACATGGTTGTGTATAGGTGTAGTGTTGTAAAATTGTACCCCATGGAAATTTCACACTTGCACATCTAGCCCGCCATATTTATGACAAAAACCTATAAGTTGGAATTTTATGATTCCAACTTCATAGGTGACAATGATGAAGCTTTAGCAGCTTGAATACTTTACTAAGTGTGCAAAATTTTGACTAGGACAGTTATCGAAAACACAGACATCCCTGCGATGCACTAGTGTCCCTAAAAATTTTTAGATTCAAATGAGAATATTTTGCATCCTTTTCCTATGCCATGTGTCATTGTGGTAGCAACACAAATTTAATGGCTCTTCCTACCCATGCAACCTAAATAGCCTCATTTTTCATTCTCATTCTCATTCATTCTCACTTTCCATCATTATATCTCCTCTCTCTCATTATATTCTATCTTGCTCCTTCTCATGCTCTCTTGCTTCCATAGTGAAGCTCCGTTGGATTTATCTCAAGCAATAGTCAAGGCTCTCTTTCATGCAAGCTTATCATGTTTATCAAGCCATAAAAGGTTTGGTAATGTCTTAGAGTTGAGTAGAAAATAAATATAAAAGTATGTGACTAAAGCAAGGAAATAGGACATTATCATGATTAAAATCAACATGACATTAATGAATCTAAATGTGTCTAACTATTTGATTAATTACATGCTAATATATTTAGGCTCAACAGTAAAGTTAAAATCAATTAATTCACAAGGTAACATGTTTATTAACAATTAAACTTGTAGGAACAAATAATTTCATCATGAAATAATTTTTCCCATAACCAAGGAATAATAAACTCTACACAATAATTAATTTTAGGTTAATGATAAGGTTCATACACTATTATTCAAAATAGTTAGTTTTCAATATTTAATTTATTCCATTAACTAGTTAGCAAAACCCTATTAAAGCAATAGATTGGTCAACAACAGTGGTTCTATTGATTTTTATTCAAAAAAATTAAACCACTATGTAATTGCATAGGTTAGTTCTTAAAGTAATTCTTTCATTACTTTTATAGTTAGATAGAACAAAAATTGAATATCTTTATGTCTAATAGGAGAAATTTATTAATTAATAAATTATTTTTCTATCTAAGAAATAATTAATCACAAAACAAATGGTTTCCATCCCAAAATTAATTCAATATAAAAAGGTGATTAAGACATTATTTACTAATTATAAAATCTAATATTAAATTCTCCATTTATTTCACTATATTTTTCAACCTTAATTTCTAAATTAAAAATATAATCAACCAATCCCTTAAAATAGAATTAGTTTCGAATTAATCAAACTAACAAGAACTAGTTTTCCAAACTAAAAACTAAAAACTAACTTTTCAACTAAATCAAATCCCTTCAAATAATTATCCCTTATTCTTTCATTTGCATTTTTGGGTTGCAAACGGATTATGTTGATGAAATTGACTCTTATCCTAAATTATTTCTTCACACTTATATTTCAGATTTGTTGTTTATAGGTCCATTTGATACAAAATTTGTTTCCTTTTTTTCTAACATTACTATGGTCACAAGTTTTCTAATTTAATCTTCTTTTATAAATCCCATAAAGCAATTCTAAGTAAGAGAAAAAATGAATATCAAATCTACTCTATGCCCAACTCTCTATTTTCATTAAACAACCAAGCACACATATAAAACAATGTGTTCTAAGCAAAGTTTAACCCATAACTAAAAGTTTAAATTTTTTAATAAATGAACTTAACCAACAACTTTCATAATTCAAAGAAAACATTCAAAATACTTAGGGAAGCACATCTACTTTAGTATATTTCACATCACACAATTAATGATTTACCAATTTACTTAACTCATTTTTTAAAATTTATTTGACTAAACTAAAATTTCATTTTAATTTTCTTATTGCTATAATTATTTCATTTGTCTAATTGAAGGAGAACCTTTGACACCTTCTAATCAACTACTTATTATAGACTCTCATTACCTCCTTGATTGAAACCCTCCTCTTAATTTTCCCAACATGAATTTACTTTAGGTCTATTTGATAAAAAGAGAAAAAATCTCCTTCTTACCTTGAGAAAATAAGCTACAAAAATCACGTAGGGTTAAAAAAAAAAGACTGTCATGAATCCTAGTTTAACCCAAATCTTTATTGTTATCAAACAATCATTAATTTTTAACATTCATTTATATTACGAAAATAAGAAAAATTTCAAAACTTGAGAAGTATAGATAAAAAAAGTAAGCTTAAGGGTAAATGCAAGAAGATGAGTCCATGAAATGTGGAAGTTTTTCCTTAGACAAAAATACAAAATCGACATGAATAAAACGAGATCCCACTTTTAAAAACAGGATCCTGTTTAGTAATGGGTCCTGAATCAACCTTTGAGAAACGAGATCCCATTTTGTAGTGCTATTTATTTACAAAAAAATGAAACTACAGTCATTTTCACTGCACACGGGATCCTGATTGAGGAAGAGAGACAACGACCTCCAGGTACTCACCCCACCCCAATTTTTTTGCATTTTTCATTTTTTTTTAAAAATTTAATGCAAAGATAGATTTTAGTATGTTTTTTTTCAATTTGTTTAGAGTTTTATGCATTTTTATTTATCTATAATAGAAGAAATGGTGATTTGTAGAAGAAGAAGAAAACATGAAATGAAACCCTCAGATATTGTTCATAGAAATGAAAAAATTAACCTTAAATCATAACCTAAGACATCTTTTTAGCTTTTGAAATGTGAATTGTTCGATCAAACAAAAAAAATGCATTTGAAAACCCTAAATTGAAAGGAAACAAAAAAAATTGCATTTGAAAACCTTAAATTGAAATGAAATAAAAAAAATTGCATTTGAAAACCCTGATTGCTTTCTGAAACCCTATTTATTGAAATCAAACAAAAAAAATGCATATGAAAGACCTAAATTGAAATCAAACAAAAAAAATTGTATTGAAAACCCTAATTGCTTTTTGAAACCCTAAATTGAATTCAAACAAAAAAAATTGCATTTGAAAACCCTAAATTGGAATCAAACAAAAAATTTTGCATTTGAAAACCCTGATTTCAAGCTTGAATATTTGATAATAGAAAAAATTCATTTGCATTGCTTAAATTTTTTAATTTTATTTGTATTGTATGGAGACAAGTATGTAGGCATGCCTATGGAAGAAATTATTCGATAGATTTAGGTTAGTAAATTAGGGTTTTTGATATTGACAATGAAATAGGTTTTGATAAATATTATACATTTAATTGTGTATTCATTAAGTTAAAGACATGTCAAGAGACACAATCAATTAAACATTATGAACATAGATATAATTAGAATATAAAACAATAGGTTAAACCTTACTTGTGGGACTAGTGGATCATTAAAATTGATATAAATTATGTGAACTTCTATTATGGATTATGCTCAATTAGTTTATGTATTTATTACCACGTGATAAATTAATAGATCTAAATGTATGCATAATTTATGATGCTTCATTATGTTCTATTGAGATGTTAAATTATTCTTTTTTACCTTACAATGAAAAATATATTTAACATGTACTTTGGTGTTTTATATTGTTTTCTAAAGGCCAATTAAAGGGTAATTGTATGTGGTACCTTAATTGAGTTAATAATATGGGCCTTATGCATCTATTATGATTCATACTATCTTACAACATGATACTATGCCATAATATGTTACAATTTAAACCATGATTGTTAAGAACTGAGTAGATAGTTAAATTTCCTCACTAGAAGAGTAGAGACCTCAACATAATTTTATGATCACTTATATACTTATATGGTAGTGATATATATTCTATTTTTATGGATCTTAAATGAGTAAACATATGTGTGAAGCCTAGGATCAAACCCATGTTTCGAAGGTATCTAGCTAGAGCATTAAAAAACTTGGTCCACGAGTTAAAGATCATTACTCAATAATTATATGGGAAAATACTCTTAAAATAACTGTACATTGACTCACCTCCTAAGGTTTTTGTTTGCCTTGTTCCCAAGAATAATGTAACTAGTTTAGGATCAATGAATCATTTTTCCCTATGCTTGAATGCTTAACAATCCTCAAATTTACTATGGATGGTTGCCTTGATCTATATAGAAAATCAATCCAACTTTGGTCATAGGTTATATTTCCACACCTTTTATTCATAGACTTCGAAGATGATTAGTGAAGGAATAGAAATTACCAATACTAATCAAGAATTCAATAACCAAATTTTAAGATGTAGCTCCAACAACTTGTCAAGACACATTTTGATTTTCTCTAAATATACGTATTTCTATAAATTCAATGGTAGACCATAGAGACTATCCTAAATTGTCAAAATTGTGCTAATTTATAGTTTTGTGCTTAATTCCTCAATCATAGAAGTAATCTAAGGATATAGTCAGTCTATTCATAAAATCAAAAATATTCATAAACTAATGTTCTTGCATATGTGATGAATCAAAAATATTAACCCCCTTACTTGCCATCTTATTACCCTAAACCTTAAACCAATGTCTTAAGGGTTCCTAATATGACATTTCTTAAGGGGATCAAAGAAGTTCTCAAAATTTGGTGAAGTTGTCCAAGGCAACCAAATTTAACAATAATAAGATCGTGCAAGATTATAATATGAATGAGATTTCATGAGAGGTTGGTCAATCGAAACGAGAGTGATCTCAATCAATTGTTCCAAAAGAAAATGTTGTCCACTAACTTGCAAGTCCATTATTCCAAGGGCCACCCAAACTTACACATTTTTAGGTTCTATCAAGTCCATTATTTGTAAGGAACTCATTTTGGAAGCCTTTTATGTTTCAAAATGTAACTAACATTGTAGTTATATCATGAGTAGCTCAACCAATAATTTTTTTTATACAACATTGCAAGGTCTTTTGAAGACCCTTTAAAATATTAACTTTTAGTAAACATATAGAGTTGAGAAAGATAGTGCTTCATTATTTACGTTTTATTTGTATTTTGACATTGATGTAAAAACAAATTAGTTAAAGCTAGAAGCACTATCTTGAACTTCACCAAATTTTATCCCCTTAAGCCATCCTATTACCCTAAACCCTAAAATCTAAAACCTAAACCCTAAAGCATTCATTTTGTCCTAGGACCTTAAAATGAAATTTGGTTTCCTTGGGAAACTTCACCAAATTGTATTCCCTTAAGCCATGTCATTTTGTCCTAGGACCTTACTACATAGATCCCCTTAAGCCATCCTATTACCCTAAACCCTAAATCCATAATTTTTTCCTAGGACCTTAATTCATAGATCCCCTTAAGCCATCCTATTACCCTAAACCCTAAATCCTAAAGCATTCATTTTGTCCTAGGACCTTAAAATTAAATTTGGTTGCCTTGGGAAACTTCAAATTTTATTACCTTAACCCATGTCATTTTGTTCTAGGACCTTACTGCATAGATCCCCTTAATCCATCCTATTACCCTAAACCCCAAATCCATCATTTTGTCCTATGACCTTAATTCATAGATCTCCTTAAGCCATTCTATTACCCTAAACCCTAAACCCTAAAATCTAAACCCTAAAACCTAAAGCATTCATTCTTTCCTAGAAACTTAAAATGAAATTTGGTTGCCTTGGGAAACTTCACCAAATTTTATTCCCTTAATCCATGTCATTTTGTCCTAGGATCTTAATTCATAGTTCCCCTTAAGCCATCCTACGAGGACCCCTTTAAAATCCAACATAATTTCTCCTACTTTAATGTAAATTTTAATGAGATTTCACATCACATTAACAGTTAATTGTTTTTCATTCAAGTAACATGTCGCAGACATAAATGAGGCTTAAACATTTTATCATTTGTATTCAATTAGGCCATTTATATTGAATGGTTTAAGGGGATTTTTAAACATGTATCTTACATTTTGAGATTACAAATATAATGCAGGTTCATTTATATCTTAGATATCATGGATCAATTCAATAATGACGATATTCGTAATCCACCTCCACGCCTGCCATCTCAACCACCTTCACCTCCACCTCCAATACCCACTCCACCTCATAACCCCCCACCTCCACCACCTGAATCTGATGGTGCTCACTTGCAAGCATAGATAGATGCAAATGTTAGATCCATTCATGATCAAATCAATGCTATTCAAAATGAAGAATGTATTGCACCATGTTTGAGGTGTTTTGCATCTATGATGCAAAATGTTGTTGATGTTGTTAGGTCCATGGATGTGGTCGTAGATGAGCGTCAGTGATGGCTAAAGGAGAGGAGAAAGTTTGGTTCTGAAAATAAAAACACAAAGAAATGAAGAGATGCAGTAGAGAGCCACAACACTTTATAAATTAAGACAATGATCTTATATTTATGAATTTATGAATTTGGCCCAATGAATATTTTTTGTGATGAATTTGTGAATTTGGTTGGGTGGATATTTTTAGTGACGAGTTTATGAATTTGGTTGGATGGATTTTTTTAGTGATGAATTTATGAATTTGGTTAGATGGATATTTTTTAGTTTTGAATTTATAAATATAATATTATAATGATGAATTTATAATAGTATATTTTATGACTACTATCGTAATTTATCCTATTGGAAAAATGTAATTTACATGCGTTAGACATAAATGAGCCTTTTTTCAATGTTTTAAGTTTATTTTTTAGTATGTACATGTATTAAAATTACATAGTTCTAGATCTTAAATTTTGAAATTTATATGTACACATAGTTTAGTTGAATGATGTATGCATGCATTATACATCCTATTTTTTATTTTAAATGTATGTACGTCTTAAATTTTGAAATTTGTATGTACATGCTCAAGTTGAATCAATGTATGTATGTGTATGTATATGTATGCACATCCTATTTAAACAAATTTGCATGTACGTTTAAAATTTAATTATTTCTTGTAATTTTGTAATTTTATTTGTTAATTTTGTATAATTTAATGCGGGTATATATATATATATATATCATGGATCAATTTGATATTGATGATATCATTAATCTAGGTCCTCAACAACCTCCACCTCCACCTCATATCCCACCTCCACCACCTGTTGGATCCAATGAGGCTCACTTGTGAGCTCAGATCAATGAAAATGTGGCATCCATTCTAAATCATATCAATGCTATGCAAAATGAAGCATTGATTCCACCACATATGAGATGATTTGCATATGTGATGCAAAACGTTGTTGATGCCATTAGGACTATTGATTCTAACTTAGATAGACATCGACGAGATAGGGAGGAGATGAGACAATTTTATTCAAATGGTCTCTCATATAAGCAAATTTTAGACCTAAAAATAACAAAATCCCACCTTTTTTTATCGACCCTAACACACAGCAGCCCATTCCTGCAACTAAATCTAGAATATCCATGAGGTGCTATATACATCCATAGATGACTGCACATTTTTGGGACCAATGGTGGATGGTATTTAACAATCCACCACACACTAATCTAGAGTTCCCATTATATTTTTTGAGGAAACTATATGTAGAGTTTGTTTTGGGGAAAAATCCCAATTATTTTGATTTTAAATCATTTTAGGGTGTTGGTGGTGACATGCCACAATAGAGGTTAGGGGCAAGGGTTGATCCCCAATGCCCCATACATGTGCAACCCCTTGTTGCTCCTCTTGGTCCTACCATTCCCACACCTATGTATCAATATGCGGTGATATCCACAATAGGATCTCTCAGTACGCTCGCAAGAAGCCTTGATGAGCATGCTACTACGATGGTGGTTGGGGAGCCTAGAGAACATGATCATGGAGAATTTTTCTATGGAGTTGGTCCTAGTACCACTCCACGAGTGTCGACACCACATGTGTGTACTAGTTTCCATCAACTATGTTGTGGACCTGATTAGGCTACACCCAGTTTGGGTGGACATGGAGATTCTGGTGGATCATCTGATCACATTAGTTCATTCATAGAATTTCTTACTATAGAGCATCACCCTGAGGATAGTGCAAAACAGGTATAAATATGCATCTACATGTTGAATTTATAAGAATTTTAATGAACATTTATATATAAAAAAATTGTAATGTTTTGATAGTCAAATTGCTTGGTGTAGAAGAGACTAACGATAGGTAAATCATCTCCTCCTTGAGTACATATGTCAACACCAATGCAAGTCAACAACCCTTACGGGGTATATTGATTTCAATTTTTTAATTATATATGAAATATTTTTTTAACTTGACTTTTTAATTTATAATTCAATCATGAACATATGTTTTAAATATTTATGCTAGTTCAGGGGAATCAATCAACTTCCACGTCGATTCCATCTGAGGGGTTTTCGAGCACTCATCTACTGTCAATCATCTTTGATCAACTACAAGTACATTTATATTGTAAATTATTTAACTTACATTACTATAGTTACAATTATAAATTTTAAATTCACTATATATCAAATGTGCATGTACACTTGTAAATATTATAAGTGTTAAATGTCTATATGCATGTCTAGGTTGACACAACAATAAGAATGGGGATCAAAAAAATATTAGATGTGGTGGCTACTCATGAGGCATATGAATTTTAGGTTGTTTAAAAAAGTTTCTAGACAAAGTGTGAAAACTTGAAGAATATATATATTTTAACCTAATCCAAGTGTACATGCTTTAAATTTGACCTTGTAGGACTTTCTTAGTGCCACTTTCTGCCTTGATGAGGTCATAGTTACACCTCAAGGAGGACATGTAGAGTAGCCAAATATCACGGTAATTTAATTTTTTTATTATTTAAAGTCAATTACAAATTATACATTTTGAATAACTTAAATAAAATTTAAAATTTAATATATATATATATATATATATGAGCTCATACATGTTAAATTACTTTTATTTTATAGCATGAGACACGTCTTGTAGTTGAGCATGTACAAACAGGTCCTGGAATATAGGGTGCACAACCTTTTATGGTACAGTTTAAATATGATAAATTATAACTTAAATTGAATTAAATCATTTTTAGTTGTAGACTTACATCTAATTTCAACTTTCTTTCTCTTGTATATGTAGATTTATTTAGAGCATTTAAAGGTTGGGCTAGGTGCACCAAAGCATGCAAAGATAGATATCATGGTAATTTAATGTTATGATTAATTATAAATTAAATTTCCATTAAATCATTTTTAATTGTCTTACATCTGATTTCATCTTTCTTTCTCTTGTATAGAGTGGTTCAGGTCATTTGCATAGTTTGCATGGTGTGAAGAGGTCTCTTGATTATAGAGACAATATGAGTTAGATGATTTCATGGGTTGTATTTGATTATTTCATGGACTACGTATTTGGTTTCTCATGGACTTAATATATTGTTTCATGGACTTTATTTCATGGGTTGTACTCTGATGGACTTAATATATATTGGTTTCATGGACTTAATATATTGTAAATAATGGACTTTATTATTGTTTAATTTTTATTTACATATGTGCATTTATACATTTTATGTGAAATTTTAATATGTAATTGATAGGACATATTTGTACTTTACAAATTTAGTGATCCATACATGATATATACATAATAATTAGTGATAATTAGTCAATGAACTTTTTTAATTCATGTTGTAATAGGATGTAATAATCACAATTGATATAATTAACTTAGAATTTAGGATGACTCATCATAACAATCACATTCTATACAATTTAAATAGTGTCAATGTTTATTTAATTCATGTCGTAATAGGATGTCTTAAGGGGTCCTAATAGGATGTCTTAAGGGTTCCTAATACGATATCTTAAGGGGCTCAAATAAGTTGACAAAATTTGGTGAAGTTTCCCAAGGAAACCAAATTTAATAATAATAATATACATGTTATTTAGTGATTATACAATCAAATTTAAAGTTTCAAAGTAGGCTGACACATCATAACAAATGATATAATTAAGTACAATATTTAGGATATGTCCTAATAGGACGTCTTAAGGGGATGAAATAATTCAAAGTACATGCTTCATATTTAATTGCAATTGATATAATTAACTTAGAATTTAGGATGACTCATCATAACAATTACATTCTATACAATTTAAATAGTGTCAATGTTTATTTAATTCGTGTCATAATAGGATGTCTTAAGGGGTCCTAATACACGTCTTAAGGGGATCAAAGAAGTTGTCAAATTTTGGTGAAGTTGTCCAAGGAAACCAAATTTAATAATAATATACATGTTATTTAGTGATTATGCAATCAAATTTAAAGTTTCAAAGTAGGGTGACTAATCATAAAAAATGGTATAATTAAGTATAATATTTATGATATGTCCTAATAGGACATCTTAAGGGGATGAAATAATTCAAAGTACATGTCTCATATTTAATCACAATTGATATAATTAACTTATAATTTAGGATGACTCATCATAACAATCACATTCTATACAATTTAAATAGTGTCAATGTTTATTTAATTCATGTCATAATAGGATGTCTTAATGAGTCCTAATACAATGTTTTAAGGGGATCAAAGAAGTTTTCAAAATTTGATGAAGTTTCCCAAGGCAACCCAATTTAATAATAATATACATGTTATTTAGTGATTATGCAATCAAACTTAAACTTTCAAAGTAGGGTGATTCATCATAACAAATGATATAATTAAGTATAATATTTAGGATATGTCCTAATAGGACATCTTGAGGGGATGAAATACTTCAAATTACATGTCTCATATTTAATTGCAATTGATATAATTAACTTAGAATTTAGGATGACTCATATTGATTTTGATACATAAAAGTGTAGAGTATAACTATGTATGTACATGTATACAAATTTGTACAAAATGTGCAATTGTGTAAGTATGTATGTACTTATATGTCAACTCAGAACATTGTTTACAAAATTTGGCCATGCCATCAAAATCTGAAACTTGTGCCCAAAATAATAGGTCTTCACACCATCTGATATCAAAATGTTACAAGCAATATCAATGAATCAACAAAACATGTATTTTAATTTATATAAAACTATCTATATGTACACTACTCAAGTACCTGTATTTAAAAGTATTCCACACATGTGTGTAGGTTGAATTTGCATCCTCTCCTTTTTGTTTCAAAATATGGGATCAATGTGATGATGGCTTAAGGATACAAAAAAGGATAATAAATCAGTTTTAACTATTAATGTACAAGCAATATCAATATATAATCAAAACATGTATTTAAATATAATTTAACTAATAATTACTTGTTTTGACCAAGTATTCCATGTTGTCTAGGTTGAATATGCATGGACTCTCCTTTTTGTCTCAAAGTGATGAATTTATGATGATGGCTTAAGTATATAAAAGGAAAATTTAAATCAATTCCAACTTTAATAACATACCTAAGAAATATCAAAACATGTATTTAATCTATTTAAAAGGATGATATAAAACTAAAACTACATTTACCTATATTTACTTATTCCATTGTACCATTTGCATCCTCTCTTTTTTGCAATGCATCTATGATTGTTTCATGCTCTTCCATAGAAATTATCCATAGCACTTTATTTTTAGGTCTTCCACAATACCTCATTAGTTTTATATTTGTTGCCACCACAAAATGTGAGTAGTGTATAATTTTCTTATGTGTTTCATAATCTTTGAATGCAAGCAAACTATTCTTCCTTATTAGGTATTTTCGTATTCAAGTACCAACAACCACCACTAATCCTATTGGATAACATGATAGCCATCATCAAAAAAGTTCTCAAAATTTACTTAAGGGGATCAAAGACTTGTTATCAAAATTAGCTTAAGGGAATGTCTTAAGAGGATCACCAAACATGTTGGATAATGATAGCCATCATCATTTTCTTGAGGTGCTATTAACTTATGTTTAGTCTCCACAAAATGAACCAACCAATATTCCATTTACTCTTCATTCCCCTCAGGTGCAACAACAACATACACATGTACTACAAATAAAATTTGATTTAATAACTTGCGCGTGTCTATATAATTTGACCAATCTACATACATACACTCATATGTATATAAATAAATAATTTAGTATTACAAAATAGTAATAATGTAAAATAAAATGAAATAAATTGAATTAAATTACCTTCTTGTACAAGGTCTACAACACAATCAGAGTGGTTTGATGCAAACACTTGATCATTGTCTTCAATTGTTGTTTCATATTGATCATGTGCTTGTGCAAGTGTCAACAATATTTGCTTCCACTCTTCAACCCATTCTGCATTTTCACATGCTTCCCAATATCCTAAAATACAAAATTGAAAAAAACATGCAAGCCGCCTTGTCCAGATAGTCCATGTGCTTGCATTCAAACTCTTAAATGAATGCCATTTAGTAGATCCATTGATTGTCTCACAATCAAGTCTAGGTAGAATGTTCTCTTCTTCAACCAACCAAAAGAATCAACCGACTGTCTAGTACTCGCTTGAACCAAGTGTAGATAATCTTGTATTGCACCAATCCACAATCTCATGTGCATCATTAAATTTTACTACATCCTTAAATTTCAATTTTTCTCTAGCAAGAATTATTTTAACACAAACACCAACTCCATCATGTTCTCCTTTACCATGCCCAGCTTAAAAAAACTACACATATGTTGGACATCATGTTCCTTGTGAACCCTACTTAACCAATAGAACATTCAAGAATTCTTGAACTGTCTCATACAATTATCTGACCATATGAGATGTTATGTTATTTGTATTCCTCTTTCTCTTAAATTTGTATAAAATATATTGAAACAATATTGAACAAACTCTGACGAGTGTAACCGGTTGTCACTCAAATAGAAATGATACTCCCTCAAAACATTTCTATCATCCTCTATGCTATCATCTACATGTCTATAAATAATATGAAAAAACATAGCCACTTCCACTAAATTGTAATATTGTGATTGGATTTCCTCTTGTGGAGCTAGAGTATAGTTTTATGCAAAATCAACCACTAATAGTATAGTACCAACTGGAAATGTGTTTCTACATGCACGAAATTGGCCATCAAGCCATCAAGCATGTTGAGAGTGCGTGACATATTTTGGTACAATCTTATTCTTAAATTTTGATATGAATGTATGCACACCAACTTTTTTTGTAACTAAATCACAACGCTTTCCATTTTTTCCATCTTTTAAAGAATATTCAATATTCCTAAATATTTTAACATCCACTAATTGTTGTCCAAAATTATTATCAACAATTTCATGCATACAAACTCTTAAGAATGAAAGATTGACACAACTAGTGCATTGTCTAGAAATACAAGAACTTAAATAAAATAATTTCCCATTAGATCTTTCATAAAACAAACTTGATATAAACTCCCTTATTGTTTCAAGTGGCATATTAATACCACATCCCTGCATAATCATGTTAGTATGCAAAGTACAACGTATATATAAAAAAACATCATAAAAATAACGAAATTGAACATGCATTTTACAACAACAAGATATTTTTTGCTAATTAATTTTACATACCAAGGTTTACATTTTTCAAAAGACCTTTGACTTATTTTAATATTACCAAGTAACACTAAATCACCACAAATTTTTTTATAAAATTTATTTTGTGTAGTATCTAATAGGTGTTTTGGATGAGGATTGCGAACTTTGGACCCCACTCTTAATTTTAAAACATCTCTAGCATTAGATGATACCCTAGTATTATCATACCAATATTTTTCAATCAAATATTTGATTTCAACATTCAATTTCATGTCAGACCTTGGGAGTCGACCACTAAAACTCCAACATTGGTTGATTGGATCATTTTCTATACTTTTTCGTCTTTATGTTGCTCTTAGTAATGTTTTCGGATGTATATTTAGAATTTCACTAATATTGCTTACCATTATTTTATTCAAAGTTTCTTTATTAACTATAGCAGTTGTTATAGCTCTTCTTGTTGCATTCTTATCTTTATATCAACTATTTTTTCCAGTAGATTCAATGGTACTAGCAACAACGAACACAACATGTTTTAGTGATTGATATTTTCTTCTTGGTTTAACGAAAATTCCTAAATTTTTTATTACTTTTCTCATTTTCTACATTCTCATCAATTGCATCATTAGTTGACATTGAAATGAAAGTTTTCTATGATAAAAGAATTTTTTGTAGAATCTATTGGCATGCGTTCTTATTTGTCTCTAAGAGATATTACCAGGAAGATTATCCAAAACATCATTTTCAATTTTTAAAAAAATATTTTTATTTTCAATATCACATCTTGGATTTTCATTTTCATTTTCAACTTCAAAATTATTTTCATCTTCATCTTTATTTTCATCAACAAAACAGTTTTCATTTTTAGGTTGAATAAAAGGATTCTCATTTTCATTTTCAATAAAAGGATTTTTATTTTTATTTTCAACAACAAAATAGTTTTCATTTTCATTTTCAATAAAAGGATTTCCATTTTGATTTTCAACAACAAAACTATTTTTATCTTCATTTTCAACAACAATTTGACTCAAATCTTGAACTCTATGAATATTATTGATGTCAACATTGGTATATCCAACGTCTTTTAAATCTCCCATTTCTATTTCATTCAAAGGTGGATTTGAATATGTACTTGGATTTTTTCCTATTGAAACATTCTCCATATTGAAAAGGAGATTTGAGGACATACCAGGAGTAGTTTGTATAATCGTATTAGTTTCCACATTCACCTCTTGCAAATTTTCATCGTCTACATCTGATACAGAACAAGGATGAGTTTTGTAACAATCATAATTCAAACAGTTTGGAACAATCTTTTAGCCCTTCTAACCCTAACTTGGCACTTGCTTTGAACACAATTCCTTCATACAACCAAGTAGCATTCCAACTAGTGTAATTTTTGCATATCTTCCAAAATACCCCTCAAACCCACAAAAGGATTGGCATTTCAGACACCCTTTATGGCATTCTTAAACATATCTAATTTTTGCATGAAATTGTTTTAGACCTTCACCTTCTAAAAATTGTTGCTACGCTAATCAGTGACTCAATTAGCCCTGTTTTCCAAAGCAACACCAACCCAATCACTCTCTCAACCTCAAATTCCTATTACAAGGTTATTCACATATCTTAAATGGCCTGAATCTACAACTTTTGGAAAAAGAAACACCCACAAGATCATCAAACCATAAAACCCTTTTTTAGGGCAATTTTAAGCTTGTTCAAGGAGGGTTTATTGAAACTAAGTGTTCCAAGCCCTATTTCACTTTACCAAAAAATAAAAAATACCCTATATGCTCTGCACATGCTTCTCAAATCAACTCCCAAACTTTATCATTGAATTTTAAGCAAACTCCAACTTATAGCCATCCATTTTAAGCCAAAACCCATGAAATTACAACTAAGGCGGCATCAAAACTCCTTCAAACCCTATTCCCTACTCCTAACTCCTACACTAACATTAAACCCTACTTAAATGTACCCATTCCACCAATTTGCAAGCAGTTCTATCAGTGGAATGGGTCAACAATCCATTTTTTTCACTCTCAAATCCTTAAAATAGGGTTTCCAGATAGATTTTAGAAAAATGCTTATAATTCACACAAATCCCAATGGAAATAAATGAAAAAAATTGAAAAATATCAAGGATTAAATTATCCATATATTCCAATCAAAATCTGAGCAATCACAGGCTGTACAAGGCTGTACTATTGACTGTAGTAGTAGAATGCAATATAAAACACAGGAAAATCAGTGTTCTTTATTGCTTCAAACCTCCAAAATCACATCAACCTTGAAATCAAAATTTTAAGGAATATTTAATCTTGTACAATGCAAACCCATTGGTTCCAACTGATTTTTTAACTACTTGACCATTGGCCTTCCAAACATGACAAAATTTGCAAAAAGTTGTTAATGCAACTTTGACAACTTTTAAATAAGACTTAACCACTTCTACTCTACTGACTCAAAATGACTCTATTCATTGGAAAATGGTCTATTATGACCTTATTACACCAAATAAGACTCAAACACCCCAAAAACATAAGACCTTATTTACATAAGTTAACAAGAATTGACATGGTGCCCCTGCACCAACATCCATGGTCTCCTCAATATTTTTATCTTCAATAGTTGTGGAATTGGACACTTCAGCATCATTCATTGATTGAGTTCTCATTCTTCTATCTCTTTGTCTTTTTGACTCCTCTTTCTTTGCTTCAATTTCTTCAGGGGTCAATACCTTCCTATCTTTCCTCTTATTCTGACATTGTGATCCTATGATTAAAAAAATATGAAGTATGTACAAATGAATGTCAAAAACTTGAAAGTATTCCTTCTTTTTTCCTCCTTCAATTCATCTTCATCCTTCAAACAAGTAGCAATTGAAAAAAATCTTCTTCCTTCTTCAAACAAGTAGCAATTCAACACAATTCCTCTTCCTCCTTCAAACAAGTAACAATTGAACAAAATTCCTCTTCCTCCTTCAAACAAGTAGCAATTCAACAAAATTCCTCTCTAATAGTGTCTTGATGATGCCTCCTTTCAAAATTGACAAAAAATCCTAGGTTGAAGAGCCTCTACAAGAAAAAAGTTGATAGAAAATAGGGAATATGTCGTTGTCGGTAGTACAGAGCAATTTGTAGACCCGAAATATACTTCTTTGATAGTAAAATTAAAGAAAACGTTCAAAAATAACTTGGGATCCCATTTAATAAACAAGATCTTGATTTATAATAAATAGGATCCTGCTTTATAAATTAGGATCTTGTTTAGTAAACGGGATCTCGATCCCTTTTCAACAAATAGATGGGGATCCCGTTTAGTAAACGAAATCCCATTTTTTGAAATTTGAAATGTAGGCTGGGTTTTTTCTTTGTTAACAAGTTCAGGAAAAGGTTTGTGGAGCCGAACCTAGGCTCTAGACATGGTTTGACCTACAAGTTGAAGGTCCTGACAATGTCACAAGAAAATAGTGACTTTGGGCATATGTCTGAAGACTTTTTTGGTAAAACTTTTTGATGAAATTAAAACCCATTATAGATGAGACAGTGTAGATTCTGGAAATATGTAATTTTTTTTACAATTGGATTAATTTTTTTTTTTTTAATTAATTTATGTTGAAACAAGTCCATAAACTTGAATTATCAGGGCTTTTTAGAATTTTAATAACTTTTTATTAACATAATTTTTTGAAAAACAAATTATACAAAAGTGTACTTCAAACAATTCTTTTCAATTTAAAAATAAAATCAAAAAATGGTAAGTTTAGGTCATCTTATGCATGATGTACACGACAATTTTTCAAAACACCAAATATGGCCAATAAAAGATTAACAAAAAAAATGATAAAAAATTACAAAAAATATGGAAAGCGTGCTTCAGTGAGTTACAAATATTTTTCCAAAAGGATTAAGAAAAATATGATTATTTAGGTCAAAATATGGATGATGTACATGTGCACGGTATGGTAAAAAAAGTGACTTTTAAACAGTGGTTTTTAGAAACGCCTATTAAAAATAAATTTGTATCATCTGGGTATTGAAATAAATTACATATTTGGAAACTAGACTCCGAGTACTACATTTTATGATTGTGACTTTTTCCAAGATTTCATACCTAAGTGCTTCAAATTTTAAGGTCAAATGTGTTGAATTCTGAAATGGGGAAAACACTTCCACTTTTTGGCCAAAAAGTGGACTCAACTTCTTGCCAGCACCCTTAAGAAATCTTATAGTTTAAGTATTTAACCCAAGGAATGAAATCATTCATTTAGTAGGCGTGTCACCAAAAAATGTATAGTTGGACATTTTTATGCTCACTTGAGTCTCTCTAATGGACTTTCGCTTGATTGTGCTTAGATTTAATGTTGTAATGTGGTCAACACATTCACATTAGGTCTTGGACCCTTGTGAATCATTAAGAATTCTAGGATGTCTTGTTAAAGTGTTGTGAAGTGTTGTAACCCACTTTCACACTTTTCTAGGACCCTTTCATTATAATTCACCTAAAAAACCCCTTGTTATCACTTACCAAGTCTTATTTCAAAGTGTTGTAAAGAGTTGTAACAAACTCTCATGCTTTTCTAGACTTGTCATCACTAATTCAACCCTTTCTTATGTTTAAATGACCCCGTCATGCACTTTCCAACCATACTTAAGTGTGTTTTTGAGAATTTTCATGTTAAACCTTATTAAATGCACTTTAATTCCTGACACCTAGTAAAATTGCCCTGGTGGGACTAAGTTGCCACCTAGGGCGACTTAGTCCCACTAGGCACAAAAATCAAAACAATTTCAAAATTTTGGCAGGATTTTATTCCCTTACCCTTGAGGTCGGCCTGTGATGTGTTATTTTTGGGAATTATTAGAAAATCAAGTATAAATAAAAGGTTTTCCTCTCATTCCCCCCATTAGTTTAGTTCATTCATTCACACATAGTTCACTTGCATTCATAATTCTCAAGTATTCAAAGCATAATCAAGCATCCATTGGAGCATCTTGTTGCATATCTTCAGATTTCAACATCAAGGGTTTGGTGAGTTTATGGCATTGCATGTTATTTATTCATCATTCTATCTTTATTTCATTTTATTATCTAGGGTTTGATTACCAAATTGAGGTTTGACCAAGGAAAACCCCTATACTCTAACACTTAACCTTGTTCCCCCTCTTTGCATGTGTGTTTTTAGGTCTTGCATGAAAATTTATCAAAGAGAAAGGAGTTAAAAAGGTGTTTTCAATCCATCAAAGTCAACAAATCCCTAATTAAATCTTGGAGACCTCTTTCAGCCAATTTTCTATAGAATCTGAACTAGACACCTGTCAGGAAAGGAAGTGTAGAACGAAAGCTACAGAATCTTGTCCCAAATTTCTCAAAATTCCTAGGTGGACTAAGTCACCATCTGTGGTAAATTAGTCCCATTGCCAGGCCTGAAAATTGATTTTTTACATTTCTAGATACCCATTTGGCAGATTCTTGTTCCAGTAGAATCTCCCCAAAACTGGACTAAGTCGCCCAGCTTGGCACAAGTGTCCCAATCAACTTTTCCAATCAATTCTATATAATTTCAGAGCCTCTCTACATCAGACTTTAGATTCTAGGTGCACCTCTCCAGTATTTTTTATTTCTATCACTGTTTACTTACATTCTTAGGTGTTTTTGCATACATCACTATGTTTTCAAACAACTTGCATTTCTTAGGTTTTGCATTAATAATCATCTTTCTTTTTTAGTTTATTGCATTTAGACATCATATTCAAGCATATTGCATCCATACTTGCATTGATTTTGAGTGTAGACATTACGCATTTTGGGTCCATTTCTCTCCTTTTAGGTGAAAAACCCTAGAAGAGTTAGAGAACCCTTGGATACCAAAATCGGTGTCCACAACAGGACTAATATTTCTTAGTGTCTAAATCTAATGAATAGTAAAAAATATTTTCCTTATTCATTTATTAATTAATCAAGATAACATAACTATTATTTCTTGTATTCAAGAGATATTCATCCTTGTCTAGAGTAAATCAAGCATTCATACTAACAGAGATATTAAAACACAATGTTTGAGAGTTAACATATCATAAAAAATTAGTGGTTCCTCACACATTGATAAGCATACAAATATCTCCATATTGGATTCTAGAGATCCCTTGAATTAACCAAGAAGATTTGCACCTAACAAGAATAATAAATTAAAATAAACTAGTATGTTTCCTATACTCTATTCATGACACAAATCTACAATATCCATGCTCAAAGGAGAATAGAAAGAAGCCTACCCTAGAAACATTCTCTAAACAATCCCTAAACTACATAGTTCTCTAGTTTGGCTTATTTTGCAAAAGTTAGGACAAAAACATACATGTTAATCTTATGATCAAACAAAAAAAACATTCATAAAGTAACTTTGGTTCACCAATAAAATTTAAGTTAAGATTTCTAACACAATACAATTTGTGCTCAAACTTATTCATTCATTGCCTTTCACTTTCTCCCTAACCATCTTGAAAATTATGCAATAACACTTCAATCAACTAGGACCCTTTATATACACCTAAAATCGGTCAAGACATTTAATTAATTTAATACTAGTTATTTAATTAATATTTCATCTACTTATAAATAAATTCTCAATTTATTTATATAGTTCATATCTTCTAATTCTCCAAATCTAAAATCACATTCCTCTAATTTAATTAAATGAACAAATTTCTATAGTTTGTTTATTTAATTAATTTTCACTAATCCCAAATTTGGAATTCAAGCACATGACTACAAATTTTCATGCCACCTCACCAAGGTCACATGAAATTAAATAATTCTAATTTTTAAATTAGAATTATCAACAAACTTTGAACACATGGTCTTTTTCTCACAAACTTTATTCCTTCATCCATTTGGCATGTTGTCTTTGGTCAAGGGAACATCCTTCTTGATTCTCTCCATCTCCACTGTTCATTCCTCATGTTTGAATTTAGACCATCGATCGTTGCCACATCACAAGATGCTTGGAAATCTATAAATACAACCCTTTGCTATAGTATTTGGCATCCCACACTTGAGTAGAGTTATTATGCAGGAATAGCTTTGGAGCATTGGAGCATTTGGAGTTTATAGTTAGCATTGTTTAACATTTTAACAAGTTTGCATTGTAGCATCATGTTAACTTATAATCATGTTTTGCTTTATAGTTGCATTTTATTTCATGTCTTGCTTTATAGTTGCATTTTAGTTCATCATATCAATGGTCATTTGAGCAAATGCAGAATCATTTTCACTTCTTATCACAACATTTGTATCACATAGTTTAGCAACATTATCCATTTATCAATATCTCCATTATCATAGCATCATGGCTTTCATCACATAGTTTCATGTAGGGACTTAGATTTCTTTCCTTTAGAACAACATTTCATTTCTCAAGTTGTCATTTTAACAACCATAGTGCATATAAAAAATCTGAGAGCCAATATGGTTTAATAAATCCTTGAGAGTAGAGAACAATGGAATGTTTTTGAAGATTTGTTTTGCTACAGTTAGAGTAGTTCTTTGATTGAAATTTTTAATATAATACATCTCATTCGTGTTTGTGTGCTTTAGTATTTATTTGCTAACTCTCCCACATCTCACACACATAAATTGGTGCCCACCGTCCCCACTCTTTAGCATCTTGTCGTCACCATGCATAATGTGCCACGCCCTAGGGCATACCTTGCACTTTGCCATATTGCCTCAATATTCTCAGCAGCATGAATCTCTCAATAATGAATCGTGTACAACCAATTAAGTACATCAACTAACACAAAAATGATATCTCAGTGTTGTCCTCCAACCACTTCTCACAATCAAGATAAGGCTGCCATACCACTGACTCTAAATCATCCAGTGTCCTCCTCTAGTACTCTAGTTTTCCTAGCCTAGGTTGAGCAAGTTGACTGGCATAAATATGTACATACATCCTCATGGTAGGTCACTGTCTATCTCCAATTGGCTGACTGACTGCTATATTCTCCCAAGCTCGTACCTAAAGCAACGTGACCCCTGCTAATAAACTGGCCCCTCGAAGGTAGACCACCTAGTGTAGATCATGGTACAGATGTGCAAACTTGCAACATCCCCAGGCATATCTAGTGCCCTGAGTAATCATACTCTCAAGAATCCACCCCCATCCAACTGGCAGTCCCTTTGACCTGCAATCAGGAAAAAGGAACCCTCCAATAAATCTACCAAGAACATAAGGAAAAGTGACGTAAGCATCAACCATATCCCTCCAGGGAATCTCGTAACCACATAGATGCTCATCCTCAAACACTCTATACAGTGCATCAATCCCACCTTGCTCCTATGAATCATATAGTACCAACTCTCCTATCATGGGTATCTGCAAAATTCGATATACGTCCTCTAGGGTAACAGTGATCTCACCAATGGGTAAATGAAAGGTGTTATGCTCACTATGCCACCTCTCTAATAAGGTTGTCAAAAACCCTTGTTGATCCTAATATGGGGAATATCAATTAGGGATGACAATCTGCATCATGCGATCACAGCCACATTAGGCGGCGTCAGGTGTGGCGTAAAATCCCATGTCCTGGGAAAAGACTCTCTAATCTGTAAACTCGTTAAAGGCTCCTATCATCACAAAATATCACAAATCAGTCAATCAATTAATCAACATCAATCAGTCAATCAATCAATCAAAATCAATCAGCCTATCAATCTAATTAGCTCTACTGAGACTTTGATCAAATATTGTGAGCATCAATCAATCATTTTAACTTTACCTATCATGAGGTTCATCGATCAATTTAACCTCGCCTATCATGAAGTTCATCGATCAATTCAACCTTGCCTATCATGAGGTTCATCAATCAATTCAACCTCACCTATCATGAGGTTCATAAATCAATTTAACCTTTCCTATCATAAAGTTCATCAATCATTCAACCTCGCCTATCATGAGGTTCATCAATCAATGCACCTCGCCTATCATGAGGTCATTCAATCAATCAAACTATCAATTGATCTTTGCCTATCATGAGGTCAATTATCAGTATCAATCATTGAATATCACCTATCATGAGATCAATGGACATCTAATCTATCAACATCATCAATCATTGACTGACACGATCAAACATCATCAACATCAAGGAGTCTAATCAAGCAAATCATCAATTGGGTTTAAATTTCACCAATGCACTAGAACAACCTTTCTATGTGTTGGAAGACTTTATGTGCTAGAGAAATTCATCAATGCACTAAAACAAAGTTGCAATGCGCCAAAGTATTTAATGCGCCATTTCATTTGATTGATGCACCGAAACAGAGTCTCGATGCATCGATTCACCCTATGTGCTACATCATTTCATCGATGCGCTAAAACAATTCCTCTAAGCACTAAATGCACCTATGCACTAAAACAGTTCATGGATGCACTACTTCGGGTCACCTATGAGCTAAATCACTAACCCTAAGTGTTACTTTCTTCTATGTGCTATAATAGACAATGCATGTGCTTTTGCAGTGACCCTATGCGCCAAAATAATACAAGCCGAATTTAAACAAAAAAATGGAGAAAAAAATAAAATGCACAAACTACGAGGCAGTTTTTCAAGGGTACATACCAAAGGACCATACGTTGTCGGGTGGTTGTGACGCCTGACCCGCTCGAACTAGTGTGTCTAGTAAGGGATCACCATTCTACTCCAAATTGCTAAATTGCTAATCACTCTCAAGTTTTCAAAATCACAAATGCTTAAATGAACTTCTAATCACACCTTTTAGCCTTTTAAGGTTAATTAAGTGGCATTTTTATGGGGTTGTTTATTTTTATTTTTAAAGGGGGGCTTTAATTTATCAAATCATCACCAGGTGACTTTAACATCATTCTTTGGGAGATAAATCAATTCTAAATCACAAAATTTTGAGATCATCAAATCATCGAAAAATCATCAAAAATTTCATAAAAAATCCTAAAAATTCCAAAATTCACCGATTTATCTCCCGAGGGGGCATATATCCATCATCACCTAAAAATCAACGTCTGGGGCATCAATTTTTTTTTCTCAGCATTAGTATCAAATTTTTCTTTGAAGCAATGTGTAAACACATTACTTCAAAGAGGGGCAAAATTTATACACCTAAAATCAGTCAAGACATTTAATTAATTAAATACTAGTTATTTAATTAATATTTCATCAACTTATAAATAAATTTTCAATTTATTTATATAGTTCATATCTTCTAATTCTCCAAATCTAAAATAAATTCCTCTAATTTAATTAAATAAACAAATTTCTATAGTTTGTTTTATTTAATTAATTTTCACTAATCCCAAATTTGGAATTCAAGTACATGACTACAACTTTTCATGCCACCTCACCAAGGTCACATGAAATTAAATAATTCTAATTTTTAAATTAGAATTATCTTCAAAAAACTTTGAACACATGGTCTTTTTCTCACACACTTGATTCCTTCATCCATTTGGCATTTTGTTTTTGGTCAAGGGAACATCCTTCTCGATTCTCTCCATCTCCACCATTCATTCATCATGTTTGAATTTGGACTATCGATCGCTGCCACATCACAAGATGCTTGGAAAATCCTATAAATACAACCCTTTGCTATAGTATTTGGCATCCTACATTTGAGTAGAGTTATTATGTAGGAATAGCTTTGGAGCATTGGAGCATTTGGAGTTTATAGTTAGCATTGTTTAGCATTTTAACAAGTTTACATTGTAGCATCATGTTAACTTAGAATCATGTTTTGCTTTATAGTTGCATTTTATTTCATGTCTTGCTTTATAGTTGCATTTTTGTTCATCATATCAATGGCCATTTGAGCATATGTAGAATAATTTTAACTTCTTATCACAACATTTGTATCACATAGTTTAACAACATTATCCATTTATCAATATCTCCATTATCATAGCATCAAGGCTTTCATCACATAGTTTCATGTAGGAACTTAGATTTCTTGCATTTAGAACAGCATCTCGTTTCTCAAGTTGTCATTTTAACAACCATAGTACATATACAAAATATGAGAGCCAGTATGGTTTAATAAGTCCTTGAGAATAGAGAGCAATGGAATGTTTTTGAAGATTTGTTTTGTTGCAGTTAGAGTAGTTCTTTGATTTGAATCTTTAATATAATATGTCTCATTGGTGTTTGTGTGCTTTAGTATTGATTTGCTAACTCTCCCACATTTCACACACACACCCTTTACAAAACAAAAATTGAAACCAAACAATGATAACCCAAAGTTCCTAGTGTTGGAACCTTGCTCTAATACCAAATTTTATAAGGGATTCACCATTTATTTTCATATATTTTTCATAACCATAGATAAAAAATTTTCCAAGCATTCATTCTCACAACAAAGAAAGATATAGCAAGAGGGATAGACCCTAACATGAGATTTTCTATCTGATTTGATGAAGACTCCTCAAGACCTCTCTTCCTTCCTTCACCTAGAATTCTCTTCTACCAAATGAAAATTCTAAAAGAAAATCAAGAACAATCCAAAAATAAACATCCCCTTCTCCACTCAAGGAGAAAGAATAAATAGAAAGGGGAAAATAAACTTCCTCTCCTAACCACCTAAACCAACCAACCAACTCCAATGTTTTCCACTTTTAAGAAATGAGAAATTTAAGAGGATTTTAAACACAAACAAAAGTATTCCCTAGGTTAAAATAACCCTTAACCCATATGTATATATATAACCTAGGGAAAATTTAGGACTATCAAAATATAGTTGAAATCACAAAAAGAGCTTCATAAATCATAAAAGAATAAACATACCAAGAAAAAACCCAATAAAAGTAAATAAAATAAACTTTCACATGATCACATAACACATTAAACAATGTTCCATAATGTCATATCTCATGTCCTTATTTATCCATATGAGATAAGATTAGTATTTCACAGGGTAAAACAACAAAAGTAGCTATGTGACCCCAACCACAATTGTCAAAATTCACCTGTTTACTCAACAAAAGGTGTTAGTACATCACATGCATAATAATAGACGAAATAACTATCATAAATTAAAATAACATTTCAAAAAGGATAATCAATTAGGAAATCACATAGGAATGATTTAAATCTAATAACCATCACAAGTAAACAACATATATCTAATTCTCATCTCCACAATATCTACTCTTACAACCACTCTATGTAATCAAATAAGAACTCTATCTAATCAATAATAAAAATCCATCACCTAGCAATATCCATGATAATCGAAATAACCATGAGAATATAATCTAATAACATCTATTCATAGGAAACAAATTTCATCCATAAATATCCTGTAAATAATGCCCGAGTTCAATAAGCACATGTAAATATCTAGTACAAGTCATGATAACATCAAGGGACAGAGTAAATCTAGATCATGATAGCTCTCTCATAATGTCCAATCAAAGAAGCATATGATATGCTAAATAATTAAACATATGTAAGCATATGCAACGCCCGCCACGAAACCGTAGTGAATGTCACACACATAACGGAAGCGAACAATTTTTTTTTTAAAAGTGTAATTAAACAAGTAAACTACACTTACACATACATTCTCTAAGGTACGCGACGACGCTTACTTACAATACCCCTTACTAACAAAAGTTACTAAGCATAACTTAAATTTATTACTCATGAATTAAAGATCATACATCCAAAACATTAAAATACATCATTTAAGCTATAAATTACAATAATGACCCATTCCCACATTGCATTTATTTAATATTATAATTACAATTCCCATTTCCAAATGAGATAGTTTAAACAACAGAGTTACAATTACAAATTACAAAGATTCTCCTCAAATACAATTAAGGAGTGATATAATTACAAATTACAAGGCATCCAACTGATACAAAAGTGACATAAAAGAAGTACAAATTCACTGATACACACGAGGTCTCCATTAGGAAGTACCCATCATCACGAACAAGGACTAGGGACCCAACAGTGTAAGGTGCACATTCCACCCAACCATTTGGTACCTGAAGGACCAACCCTTGTGCTAGGAGATAGTAAAAGAGCTTCCTAGGAAAAACCTACAACCTCTAGACATAGGAAAAACAATATTAAACTACACAAGTACAAAACTTACAAAATAGTTACAATGCTTCCAGATACAATGATCAACTGTACTTTACAACAAACTGACTAACTAACGGTTGTCATAGGAGGAGTGTCATAAAAAAGTTGCATGGGTTACCCTGGCGAATCTTCCTAGGCTCCAGCCCCCATCTTGGGTTACCCTGGTGACCTCTTACGAAACCTGGCCCCACATGCAATCCAATGCGGAATCGATAATCTTTCAAAGAAACAAGATATCGATCTTTCCATTCCAGGCCTTCTCATCTCATCCAAAGTCTATACTAGCCCTTGAGTCCATGAGCAAGGCATAAACAAAAGTTAAGTGTTTAAACTACCCTTTTCCCCTAACATATTTATTAAGTTATCACTCATTAACCTAACTCTTCATGAGTTACCCAGACACCACTTTGTGTGTCGGCCCCCATGAAAAGCCACTCCCCTATTAACAACCTAAGGGATCAATTCCACTAACATAGGGTAAACTAGGTGCACATAACCAATTACAAATACCCACTCAATAACAATAATTAAATGACATAACCTGTTCACATAACCAGATCCAATTGAAACAAATCCCGTGCACTACTCGAGTTAAATAATAACAATGACATGAGACACAACATCATCTCAAAAAAACACATCTGGAAGACTTACAAAATCAAAGACCCCATTTTTTTTCCCAAACAACTAGCATAAAAGAAATCATAACCTTTAAAACAATTTCAGGAAAAATATTAATCTAACTTTAGGATTTCTTAAATCCAAATAAAGCAATAACTTATTGCATAAAATTAATCAATTAATTTATAATTCCATTTACAACAAGAAATGATAAATTAAAACTAGTTGTTTTTTTTTTTCTTTTCAAGTTTCTCAATCACATCTAATGATAAAATCCATTTTTGTTTTCTTTTGAATAAAATCATTTTGTTATAAAATAATTACTTGCAACTTTTATAATAAAACAATCTTACGAAAATTATATTTAAACATATATATACTTCGAGAGGCATAACCTACAGTGACAGGTGGGTGACCGTGTTAAAAAAAATGTTAACTTATAAAAAGTAAAAGCTGACAACCAAAGCGTTTATTGAATATTATATCTTTTCTGTCATAAATTTCCCAACTAATAAATTAAAAGCTGAAAACTAAAGAGATATGAAATATTATATCAGTCATATCTTTTCAAACTAAATAGTGGGAATAAAAAAGAGATTATTACCGAAGAATAGTGTGAATAAATAAGATGCAGATAAACCGTGAGTGAAAAAAAGTAAGTTTTTTTTTTTTTGATACTCAGGAGGTATCTCCAACCAAGGCCCAGCGATTCCCACCATACCTTGCCTCGGGCTTACTTTTTTTGCCGAGTTGGGGTGATGGTGTGGCGAGCCAAGGCGAAACTAATCCCCCTGGGGAGAAGGCCCAAGCCCACAACAGGACTCCTCCGGGTTAATCCGGCAGCGTGAGTGAAAAAAAGTAAGTTATTTCTATTTTCATTTTGTCTATAGTGTTTTCAATCTCTGCAATTGTGAAAATATTTGTATGCATTATAATACTTTTTTAGATTTATTTTTAAGGGTAAAAAAAAAATCGATTATAATGCTTTTTAGGGTAAATAGGTAATTTTGTTATAATGTTTTTTCAATTATAAATAAGAAAGTAATTTAATATAAAATTTAAATGTATTATTAATTTTTTTTAGGGTAAAAGGTAATTTCATTAAAAGCATTTTAATGCTTACATTATAATAATTGTTTTATTATAAGTAAGTAAATAATTTTTTAATAAAATATGTATTATAAGAAAGTAAATATTTTTTTAGTTTTATTCTTTTTAGGGTAAAAAAGTAATTCTATTATAATGCTTTTTCAATTGCAAATAAGAAAGTAATTTAATATAAAATATAAATGTATTATTAATTGTTTTTAGTTTTATTCTTTTAGGGTAAAATAGTTAATTTCATTAAAATGTTTTTAATGCTTACATTATAATATTTTTTTATAAGCAAGTAAATAATTTTTTAATAAAATATTTATTATGTGATAATGTTTATATTTAACACGTACAATTTATATCATATACAAAAACAAGCAAATAGTGCAATGGATTAATAGATTTGATTTGTAATTGAAGGGTTATGGGTTCAACTCTCATTGTGGGTTTAAAAATTAATATATTTTTAAATTAATTTATTTATTACTAATTTTATCGAAAAAGTTATTAATTAACAAAATTGTAATCATAAAAAAATCAAAATAAACATGTAGTGCAATGGATTAGTGTGTTTTGTTTATAATCGTAAGGTTTTGGGTTCAACTATCATTTGGATTCAAAAGTTGATATATTTTTCAATTAAAAGTGAATATAACTATGAAATGGTGCATGTAGAAAATAAACAAATATCACTGCTTTAAAAATAATAATGGCCAAGGCAATATGTAATTATGTTTTTTTAACAATGTCCTTTTATATTGCATTTGGTTGATAAAATTATTTATATACCTATGAACCATTAAGTGTCTTTACGAATTCTTAACAATTTTATAGATTTATTAATTTTTATTAAAATTTGTAGGATGCCTCGTCATCCAAGGACAAATTTTCAAAATGAAGAGCAACAAAGAGAGCATCGAAGAGAATATGCTCAAAATTATATGAGACAACAACGTGAACAAATGGCTAATGCACAAAGAGAGGAAGCAAGGATTTTTACAACTGAAGAGCAACAAACATAACAAAGGAGAGAATATGCTCAGAAATATATGAGACAATGACGTGAACAAATGAATGATGTACAGAGACAAGAAGAAAGGATTCATAAAAACCAAAATGATAGAGAAAGAAGCCTTAAACGTACGACATACATGACAATGGAAGAGATTGAAACAAAAATGAGATAACATGCAGATAAAATGATAACACATCGTTCACGAATTCAAAGAGCTATGCATTCTGATCAATTAAATGACATAGAAAGACAACAAATACAAGTGTGCAATCATGAATCAGTTAAAATACATCGTCAATCTTATGGGAATGTTGAGGTTAGTTCTGAAGGGGTGAATTCTATTACAATAGATCATGTGCTACAAACACCAAATGATAGAATTCAAAATGTAATGAATGTTGATAATAGAAGAGATCAAGAAGTAATTAATAATAATACAACTACTTAGATTGATTTGAAAAGTCTACAAATGATATTTCAACATGGACTAGATAAAATTTCTACACCAAGTATGTGTTATATTTGTGAAGAGAGTTATCCTGCAATGAAGGTCGTACGGGTACCTGAGGGCCCTATTTGCAATCGATGTCAACAAGAGAGGAATGAACATTGATTTTCAGCATTAAACAATATGGATCCTAGTTCACAACCATCAGAACTTTCAAATTTAACACAAATAGAATAAATGTTGATAGCACGTGTCAACCCAATACTTCAGGTAACACATGCAACTGGAGGTAAATACAAATATAAAGGACATACCATAAGTTTTCCACAAGAAGTAGGAGAAATAGCTAAAATTTTACCACATCAAATAAAAAATTTACCAGTCATTATTGTTTGAAAAAAGGATTAGCGTGGAACAACTTATAATTTTACAGTTAATAGAGAAAGGGTATATAGAGCACTTAAATATAAAATAGAACATGATAGGTTCTATAAAGATGTTGAAATTGATGAAAATACACTTAGTGAACTTACATGCAATTCGGATCAAAACATTTTTGACCAATTGAATTCTGTTTATATGGAGTTTGATTCAAATGCAGATGAGTATGTATTTGCAGGTCCAATATTGGAGATAGATGAAGGAAATATTATTAATCACACTACATCAATGGCTTCTAAACCACCAAATTCTTGAAGAGAGATGGAACTAATTCATGCATGGGTAAATAACCCTAATGTAGATCCTGGATCACTAATTGATTGGCCAGGAATTGGACCATCTCCAATGAATGAGTATGTTACTAAAGGATTACTTGATATCGCTTTTCCAACACTATTCCCATATGGACGATGTGATTGGATAGAACCACAAATGAGGACAGTTCATCTGCGTGAGTTTGTTAAGCATTTATTCAAATATAGAGATCATCATTTTGGAAGACACCCACAATTTAGATATTATATGATGAATATGATTATGCGACATCATGCACAAAACTCATCAGCAGTGTTTGTCAAAAAGAGCTTGCAAGATATGCCAATCACAATCGATGAGTTAAGAGAACATATGGAAAAATGTCCCTCATTCACATCTAGTCGACCGTCTGATGCGTTTTGGTACAACGCTAAGGGGTACAAGGTCTTATTGGGAAAAATGTTGAGCTGAATTAACTGATCTATTGCATCAAATTGGAACACCAAAAGTTTTCTTTACTTTGAGTGCAACAGATATGTATTGGCCATAGTTACATGCATTAATGCCAGGGACACATTCAAATAACCCACAAGAAGCACAAAAATGGAGAGGAAAAAATATTATTGACTACCCACATATTGTGGCACATTACATGCACCTATGATATACAATATTTCGCAAGGAAATACTACAAAAGGGAACGAAGGTAAAAGATTATTGGTCAAGATATGAATTGCAGCATAGAGGATCACCACATGTGCACGGATTCATATGGTTAGATGGAGCACCTAACATAGACAACCTTAATTGGAGAAATGCTTATGAAATAAAAATATTCAAAAATATTTTGATTCTATTGTTCATTCATGGAATCCACGGGGAGACCCACATCAACGAAACATACAGGTATGATGTTAATTATCAATTATATATTCTTTTTACAATATATGATACTTAAAATTTTGTATTTCAATTAATAAAATATGTTATATCATGAATGATAGGTCCTACAAAATTTTACACAACATCCATGCCTTTGAAATACACAACAACTAAGCCAAATAGACTTGGCACATGACTATGAAGAGTTGCTCAATTGTGTTGAATGCCATACAATGTGTAAAGAGGGTGCTTACCTTCGGAAAAAAAGAGGAAGAATGGTTTGTAGGTAAGACATGTATACTTTCATATATTTTGTACCAATAAATAACTAAATTTTTTATATAAGCTAACAATTTACTCTTTGTTTGTAGGTACAATGCACCATTGCCATTACATCTAGATGGATCAAAATTATTTGAAGATCCAACCATAGGAGATAAAGTATATGAACCTGCAAGAAATGATGATCGAGTAAACACACATAATCATAATATACTTCAGTTATGGAGAGCAAATGTAGATTGGCAACTAGTTCTTTCAAGACATGTTGTAATAAATTATATTGCAAAGTGTGCAGCAAAAGCAAAAAAGAGTTTGTAAACTTATCATCAAATCTTAATGCGACTTTCAAATATTAAAAGCCCAGATGAAGCAGCATCAAAGGCGTACATGAGACTTCTAATAGAAACCCTCATTGAGAGAGACATTGGAGCACAAGAAACATGTCATATGTTATTGGAGTTTCCATTGGTAGAATGTAGTAGAGTATTTGTTACATTAAACATTTCAAGAGAGGTGTTCAAACCAGTGCTAAAAAATGAAGAAAATGATGATGATGGACATCTAAAACATTTCATTCAAGGATACATGGATATACCATATGCAATGGAAAGTATCACACTTATAGATGCAGCTAGATCATGGACATATAATCCCAAAAGAAAAAGAGATAACAAATGGGAACCAAGGACTATGGCAGCTACTGTAAGAATGTCTCCAAGATTTACCACCATACCTACACATCAATTAGAAAAGTGGGTTGATTTTTGTTGGTCAAAGTTATTGTTGTACAATCCATTTCGTAATATACAAAGGGATATTGGACTTGATGATAATACAATTATGTCAAATTGGGACTCACTCAATTATGATCCATGGCATTTAGAATGAAGAATTATTTCAGATGAAATTGAAAATCACAATGATTCTAAAGATGAGGATAATTTACCAAATGATCAGAATATAATTGAACATGAGTGGGAGATCATATGATCAAGATTACACCATGGACAAATTATGGATGCAACAAAAATAGATATGTTAGGAAGAAGAGATATTAATAGACAAACTCCATGGAGTGTTGAATATCAAGGAGAAGATTATACAAATAATGCAAATAATTTTATCAACTCTATGAAGAAAATGGCTTACTGATACCTGATGATATGTTGTCAACTATATCATATGGAACATTAGGTGCTAAACAAAAAAAAGCACTTGATATTATTATGTCACATTATAATCGACGGGATGATGTCATGCCACTATACATGATAATTCAAGGAACAACTAGAACAAGTAAATCATATTTGATTAATGCAATTCGTCAAGCTCTTTATGATGCATCACAACCAAAATGTTCTCCCTTATTATTACTAGCACCAACTAGAGTTGCAACCTTTAACATTGGTGCATCAACAATTCATTCAACTTTAAGAATACCTATTGTAGATTTTGTTGAATTAGAAGGAACAAGGCTCACAAGTCTTCAAGAAGAAATTCAACATATAAAATACATATTAATAGATGAAATGAGTTTTATTGGAAAAAAATTGTTACAAAATATTGATTCAATACTACGCTAGGCTTATTCTGAAAAAGCAAACATGAGTTTTGGTGGAAGATCAATCATTTTGGTGGGGGATTTGGGACAACTACCTCCTGTAAGTGACAAACCACCTTATGATAGTAATATACGTGCAAAAATATTATGGGAAGAGTTTAAGATAGTTGTTACGTTGGATTAGGTGTTCAGACAAGAAGGTGAAAGTGAAGACCAAAAAAGGTTTTGCCAATTGCTCACAAATATTAAAGATGCACATCCAACCATATATGATTGGAAATTACTCATGAAAAGAACATATGCTTCATTACATCCAAAAATTAAGGAGTTTGATAATAATATTCATCTATTTGCAACAAATGATAATGTACATAGCCATAACAAAAAAAAGTTACATTCATTAAGAAGACCAATAGCCCATAGCATTGCAACCAAAGAAGGTAGCGCTAATCCAGCAGAAGGTCAAAATGATGAATTGGATGTTTTATTAGTTTCAAAGGATGCAAGGGTCATGTTAACATCTAATTTATGGATAGAAGCAGATCTTGTGAATGGAGCTTTAGGATACATCAGAAATATCATATACAAACCTAGATGTGGTCCACCAGATCCACCTACATATGTTATGGTTGAATTTGATAATTACTCTGGAATTCCTTTTGAAGATGCATCTGCAAATTTAATTCCAATTTCATCAATACAAAGGGGTCGCACATGTCAATTTCCCCTATGATTGGCTTGGGCACTAACGATCCACAAATCACAAAGATTAACTCTTTCCAAGGCAACAATTGATATAGGACCAAGAGAAAGGGCAGGATTAACATTTGTTGCTATGTCACGTGTTAAGTCTTTGGATGGAATTAGAATCTCACCACCATTTACATATGATCATTATGAAAAAATGAAGACAGGAAAGCAACTCGCCAAAAGAAAAGCGGAGGAAGAAAGACTAAAATCTTTGGAAACATATAACATTTTTATGTGATGTATATATTTTTCAAGTGAATTCTTCTATTAATATTGATATTAAATTTTTGGTATAAAATATGAATTGTCTCACTCATTATGAATTCCTATTGTACACATCTCTTTGTGCGTTTGAATAAATATGATATGAATCACGATTTGTAAAGGATTATAATTCTTTATTTAAAATAAAATATGTGATAAATTATTATTTTACATTGCACGTTGTGGATGCTACTAGCTTATCTATCTTAATATATTAATCTATATATTATACGCCGAGAGATATCATTTTTGAGGCATATTTTTTTCACTTTTTTGCTTTTTTGAATTTAAAAAATACGCCTCGAAAATGATATCTCTCAGCGTATAATATATAATTAATATATTAAGATAATAAACTAACTTTTAATATGTATATGCAATTATATATACATATTTAAATATATAAATATCATTTAAATATATGTATATAAAATTAATTTAAATTCCCCAAATCATTTTAAATAATATCAATTATTTAAATTATAATATATATATATATTAAATAATATATAAAGATATATAATATAATGTATATATAATATAAAACAAAAAAGAAAAATAAATTATATATTTAAAACAAACCCCACAACAGGGAAGGGGGATGCAGCCTAGGTTGCACCCACCCTCCCTTGTGGAGGTTACGCTACCTATGGTAGCGCTTCCCCCACAATTTGTGGGGAGCGCTACCACAGCAGCGCCCCACCCCAAACATTCAAAAAAAATCATTTAAAAAAAAAAACAATACCTCCCTTGTTTGCATTCCATTGTACGACGGTTATAGAGGTTTTTCCCCAAATCAAATTTTTACAGAAAATTTTCCAGCATGTATGCAAAATTACATATAAATTATATATATATATATATATATATATATATATATATATATATATATATCTAATTTTCCATTGTATAGTCAAATTGGACAAATTTTTCTACAGAAGTAACTACAACAATAGAATTTTCAAGCACAAATTCTTAATTTCAATTTCTAAATTGTATTGGAAAAATAAACTTAAATCCAAACACAAAAATTTATATGTTTTTCATTTTGTTTCCTCTTCCAATTTTTCTATTGTAAGAGTTTGTTTCCCTACAAGGATCTAACTTTTTTCCATAATTTTCAGTAGAGGTTTTCAATTTTGTTTATAGACAAGCTTTTCAAAAAATTTACAGCAAGCTTTAAGACATCCTTTCAAAGTTTTAAAAAAATCAAAGATTGAAAAAAAAATAAAGCCATTAGAGGAACCTATTTTTGAAGCTTGAAGAAAATGAGAACTAGAGTTGAGCTTCCTTGCAAAATCCAATTTTCTAGAATTTTTTCCAAAATCTCCACTTTCAAATAAAAATGTGTCCAATACAGAGAAAACCTTCCTCTATTTTAACAACAAAAATTTCCAAGATATTTTCTTTTTCCAGCAAATTCCTCAATAAATTCTCAACACTTAGTCAAAATTTTACAAATATCTCTTTCAACCACCATAGTTATTTCTCCCTTATGCATTTTCAAAATATTTTGCTTTTAAATAATGTAAAACAAAATTTCATTTCAAATAAATTTAAATCTTTTAATTTATGCACTTTACAAAACAACTAAACTATTCACTTAATAAATTTAATTAATAAATTTATTTATTCAACAAAACAAATTTAATTAATTAGTTTATTTACTTAATAAAATAAATTTAACCACGAGGATTAAATTGCTTTGCCACATAAATGAAATTTACTTAATTACATTATCCATTTAATAAGATAAATTTAATCAATAGATTAAATTACCTTACCAATTGAATGAAATTACATTAATTAAATTAAATAACAATTTTAATCTAAAATAAATAAATTAACATTACAACCACTTAAATATTAATTCCCACATATAATTTCCACCGATAATAAATTATCAAAATATCAAAGACGACATGACTCAACAACAAACCAGACACAAACTGATGACACTATGGCAGGGTTGTAGTTTGACAAGGGAACCCTGTTACTATCTCCCAATCAACAATACTGCTGGGATATGGACACGCTCAAACCTGTGAAGCCAGGTGGAGACGTGTCCTGTACCTGCAATCATGTAATCAAGATGAATGTCGTACATGGATAAAACATAACAGTCACATCGTGAAGAGAAATCACAGAATCACAGAGCACTTGCATGTGAGTGATGTAATCCCGTCCCCTTCACCAATACAGTCACATCAAGACTGATGAAATTAAAGCATCATTAATCAACAGATAAGCATATATCAATATTAACAACTATGCTAATCAAAAGCATAACATGAAACATAACATCCATATAGTGCATCATCTCATCACAGTATAACATCCACATCGCTCTAAAGCCAACAATCATAAAACCATAACAAGGTATCTGAGTTTGTCAAAATAAACACACTGTCTAATAGCATAGAACACCCGAGGGGTGCTACATTCTCCCCCCCTAGGGTCAGGCTTACTCCTGGAAGCTTGCAAACAAATAGGGATAGAGCTCCCTCATCCTGGTTGCATCCTCCCACGTAGCCGAAGTATCATCTCTAGGATCCCACTGGACCCTGACCTGCTCTATATCTCGACCCCTAAGGGCGAGTCTCCTGTGCTACATGATGGCCATGGGCTCCAAAGCCAACTACCCATCCTCTACCTGTTAAGCATTCCAATCAAGGACGTGAGATATGTTTGGATGATAAGGTCTGAGAACTGAAACATGAAACACGTCGCGAATACACGAGAGACTGGGTGGCAAAGCAAGTCGATAAGCAACTGGACCAATCTTCTCAAGAATCTCAAATGGCCCGACAAAGCGAGGTGTGAGCTTAGAGCCTTTTACATATTAGATTGGACTCTTTTGCGGCAAAAAGACTCGGTCACCTACTACAAACTAACAATCCACCCAATACACATTTGTATACTTCTTCTGCCTATCTTGCACAACAACCAAATGTTCCCTGATTCGAATCACCTGCTGCTCCATATCTTGAAGCATATCCGGATCCAAAAGAACTTCGTCCTCTAATCGATCCCAACTTAAAGGATTTCAACACGGACTCCCATACAATGCTTGGAAAGGAGGCATACCAATCGAACTCTAATAGTTGTTGTTATAAGCAAACTCCAATAAATGGAGATAGTCCTCCCATCGTGTCTGCTGGTCCATCACATACATGTGTAACATATCCTCGAGGATCTGGTTGACCCTCTTAGTCTATCCATCTGTCTTAGGATGATACGTTGAACTGAAGTTCAACTGTGTCCCCATAGCATGTTGTAATGACGTCCAGAGAGCTGAGGTGAACACAAGATCCCTGTTAGAAATGATCTGACCAGGAATACTGTGTAACCTCACAATATCTCCCATGAACACTCTAGCAACAAATGAAGCATTATAGGATGAACAAATAGGCGAGAAGTGTGCTACCTTCGTCAACCTATCCACCATCACCATAATAGCATCGTGTCATCGTGAAGAGTTGGGTAAACCAATAATGAAATCCAATGAGATTATATCCCATTTCCACTTTGGCACCAAATGTGGCTGCAGAAGCCCTACCAAATTTAGTGTTCAACCTTCACTCGCTAACACTCCAAACACCTTGACACAAAGTTGGTGATATCTCGCTTCATACCTGCCCAAAAATAATGTTGTCGCAAATCGACATGCATCTTCTTCACTCCTAGATGAGCTGAATAAGGTGCCCGATGTGCCTCTATCAAAACCAAGGTATGAAGATCTCCAGATAATGGAACATAAATGTGTCCCATGTGTCTCAACAAACCATCTGAATCTAGAGAGTAATCTGAGAATTTTCCTTCCAGAACCCTGCCTCACTCTATCTCTGATCTCACCTCCTAGTACCAACTATCTGCAGGGAGTGCGGAAAGAATCTGACTCCTCAAATCCACACCAAGAGTCAACTCAGAGAACTCATGTCTCCGCTTGCTAAGAGCATCAGCCACTACATTCTCCTTCCCCTGGATGAACTTCACCTCGAAGTCATACTCACAAAGGAATTCCATCCATCGCCTTTTCCTAGCATTAAGATTAGGCTGCGTGAAAATAAAATGTAGACTCTGATGATCACTATGCAACTCAAATCTATTCCCCAACAAGAAATGTTTCCATCTCGTTAAGGCGTGCACTACCACTTCCAACTCAAGATCATGTGTAGGGTAATTCAATTCATGATCCTTGAGTTTGCATGATTCATACACAATCACTCGACCATCCTGCATCAAGACTACTCTTAATCCCTCCAAAGATGCATTAGTACAAACAACAAAATCTCTAGTAGGATCAGGTATCGCAAGAATCGGTGCACTAGTCAACTTCTCCTTCAGCATCTGAAATGCTGACTCACACTGTTCTGACCAAACGAACTTCTTCCCTTTCCTTTGAAGAGAAGTGATAAGATGTCCTATCCTCGAGAAGCCCTCAACAAAACATCTGTAGTTCCTTGCTAAACCCACGAAACTACGTATCTCTTCCACATTAGTAGGCGCAGACCAATCACTGATCTCTTGGATCTTCGCAGGATCTACTGCAACACCCTCTCCTGTAACCACATGCCCAAGGTACTTGACCTCAGTCTTAAAGAACTCACATTTGGACAAGTTAGCGTACAACTGATTATCTCTCAAAAACTGTAATACCTACCTCAAATGCTCCTCATTTTCCTCTACTATCCTGGAATAGATCAATATATCATAAAGAAATACCAGTACAAATCTATCCAAATATGTGTGAAAGGCATTGTTCATCAAGCTCATGAACACAGATGGCATATTCGTTAACCCAAACGATACCACGGTAAACTCATAGTGACCATAGCGTGTGCAAAAAATTGTCTTATGGATATCCACATCAAGTATGCGTAACTGATGATACCCTGACTTAAGATCAACCTTTGAAAAGACCATAGCACCCTTGAACTGATCAAACAAGTCATCAATTCTAGGTAAGGGATATCAATTTCTGATTGTCACTTTGTTCAACTGACAGTAGTCTATGCACAAACGAAGAGAACTGTTGTTCTTCACAAAAATTACTGGTGCTCCCCAAGGTGAAACACTAGGGCAGATGAAACCCTTAGCTAACAACTCCTCTAGCTGCAAGCATAGCTCCTTAAGCTCCTGTGTAGTCATGCGATATGGAGCTTGTGAAATAGGCTCAAAACCAGGTAACAGATTAATCCTAAAATCAATGTCACGCTAAGGTGGCATCCCTAAAATATCATCAAGAAAAAAATTTGCACACTCCTGAAGTATGGGGTGGCTATCAAGAGTAACCATCTCCTCACTATCACCCAACTCCAAGTCATCTACTATTACTGCAAATAACTGACATCCTTGACGTACACATCTCTTCAGCTGCCTAGCCGAGATCATCCTTAATGATATGGGTCTCTGAACTCCCACAATCTCTACCTCACTACCAGATGCATCAATGCATCAAATCGACTTGCATTGACAGTCTATCATGGCCTTGTGAGCCTTAAGCCAATCCATCCCCAAGATAATGTCATACGACCCCAATGGTATAATGCAAAGGTCTAATGTAGTGTGAAAGGATCCAATATCCAATCTACAATCAGGTATTAGGGATTGAACTATGACTTTAACACCAAAGGCCAATTCGACTTGCCACTTAACGTCTTTCTTTGTTGCCCTCAGTCTACATCGCACCATGACAAACGATGAAATAAAAGAATTTGATGCTCTAGAATCAAATAAAATGGTAACCCTGTTACCCTATAACATACCATATGTCTCTAAATCGCACACTCACAGTGATATGGGGTGGCTATCAAGAGTAACCTTCTCACTATCACCCAACTCCAAGTCATCTTCTATTACTGCAAATAACTAGCATCCTTGACATACACATCTCTTCAGCTGCATAGCCGAGATCATCCTCAATGATATGGGTCTCTAAACTCCCACAATCTCTACCTCACTACCGGATGCATCAATATATCAAATCAACTTGCATCGATAGTCTATCATGACCTTGTGAGCATCAAGCCAATCCATCCCCAAGATAATGTCATATGACCCCAATGATATAATGCAGAGGTCTAATGTAGTGTGAAAGGATCCAATATCCAATCTATAATCAGGTACTAGGGATTGAACTACGACTTTAACACCAGAGACCAATTTGACCTGCCACTTAATGTCTTGCTTTGCTGCCCTCAGTCTACATCGCGCCATGACAGATGATGAAATAAAAGAATCTGATGCTCCAGAATCAAATAAAAAGGTAACCTTGTTACCCTATAACATACCATATGTCTCTACTACTGTGCTCTGATGATTAGGCTGGTGGTTATCAACCACAACAAATACTTGATGCCCTCTACCTACATCACCAACTGTCAGCTCTGATGCCGTTGGCCTCTAAGTGTACCCTGATGTGCCCCTATTGGGACATTTTCACGCTATGTGACCCTATTGGCCACACGCAAAACATCCAGTACCCCTGCCATAACCTCTACCTCCAAAAGGTATTCTTAACTACTGAATGCTACCCCTATAGGTAGACTGTGAACTTTGTATTGGCTGCTCAAAAAAGTTGTGCTTATTACGCCTCCAGTTCCTGTCACCACCTGACTAATATCTGTCACCTTGTCTTCGCTGGAAACTCTTTCGTTTCCCCTATGAATTCTTATAATGCCCACTCTAAGCAGACACTTGTTGTGTCCTAGGTGGTCTAGCTCCCTGAGTCTGGCCACTACGTGCACTAGGTTTTGCAGTTGAAGAATTTCCTATCTGTACTCCAGTGTGACCACCTAATGCCATTGTTTGGTTCTCCTCCACCAATCTGTCCTTCACCACCATTGTCTCCATAGTCTTGGGTTTGAAAACCAACACACCACCACTGATCCAGGCATTTAAGCCCCTTATGCAATGTTGAACAAGCATGCCCTCATCATCACCAATGCCCGCAAACTGCTTGAGCTCGTAAAAATGACACTCATATTGCTCTACAAACATAGCCATCTATCACAAGGCATGGAACTCATCTCCATGATGCTAACACCAATGGTTAGAAAGAAATTTGGCCCTGAACCTCTCTAGGAAAAAATCCCAAGATACATTACTAATATCTATATGGAGCTTCTGCTCCTCCAACCTCCACCAAGTAGATGCAAAATCCCTCAAGTGCATGATTGCACATCTAGCTTTGGTGTTGCTACCATAAGGGTGCATAGAAAAACACCGATTCAAATCTATCAGCCATGTCTCAGCCTCTGATCCACTACCCAAACCATCAAATGTAGGTGGACGAGCTCTAAGAAGGTCTCTCATATGTGCAACCATGATTGCCTTTGATCGTGTTGGAACCTCTCTCTCACCCATAACATCAAGATCTCTATCCTGCCTCGGACCCAGACGAGCTAGAGTCTCCTCTTATAAACAACACAATTAAGCGTCCTTGATCCCTGGTGGACCCTGATTCTAATTACCGATCTCAAGTACATATTGAGAAGCCTGTTGCTCCTCACGATCTAAGTCATGGGGAACAATGGGAGGTGAATTTTGTTGACTACCTCCACGACCGCCTACACGGCCATGACCTCTACCACGACCTCGCCTAGGTGGCATGATCCTATACAGATACACACTACGACATAAGACAAGGTACTCAAACTTAAATCCTACGTGCAACTAACAACTTAATGGGTTCAACATTATCCAAGAGCACCCAGTGTTTAAACTTGGGCTCTAATACCATGTGTAACGCTTGCCACGAAACCCTAGAGAATGTCACACACATAACAAAAGCAAACAATTTTTTTTATAAAAAAAGTGTAATTGAACAAGTAAAGTAAACTACACTTACACATACATTCTCTAAGGTACATGATGATGCTTACTTACAATACCCATTACTAACAAAAGTTACTAAGCATAACTTAAATTTATTACTCATGAATTAAAGATCATACATCCAAAACATTAAAATACATCATTTAAGCTATAAAGTACAATAATGATCCATTCCCACATTGCATTTATTTAATATTACAATTACAATTCCCATTTCCAAATGAGATAGTTTAAACAATAGAGTTACAATTACAAATTACAAAGATTCTCCTCGAATACAATTGAGGAGTGATACAATTACAAATTACAAGGTATCCAACTAATACAAAAGTGACATAAACGAAGTACAAATTCACTGATACACACGAGCTCTCCATCAGGAAGTACCCATCAGCATGAGCAAGGACTAGGGACCCAACAATGTAAGGTGCACGTTCCACCCAACCATGTGGTACCCGAAGGACCAACCCCTGTGCTAGGAGATAGTAAAAGAGCTTCCTAGGAAAAACCTACAACCTCTAGACATAGGCAAAACAATATTAAACTACACAAGTACAAAACTTACAAAATAGTTACAATTCTTCTAGATACAATGATCAACTGTACCTTACACCAAATTGACTGACTAATGGTTGTCATAGGAGTGTCATCACAAAGTTGCATGGGTTACCCTGGTGAATCTTCCTAGGTTCTGACCCCCATCTTGGGTTACCTTAGTGACCTCTTACAAAACCCGACCCCACATGCAATCCAATGCATAATCAATAATCTTTCAGAGAAACAAGATATCGATCTTGCCATTCCAGGCCTTCTCGTCTCATCCCAAGTCTATACTAGCCCTTGAGTCCATGAGCGAGGCATAAAAAAAAGTTAAGTGTTTAAACTACTCTTTTCCCTAACATATTTATTAAGTTATCACTGATTAATCTAACTCTTCATGAGTTACCCAGACACCACTTTGTGTGTCGGTCCCCATGAAAATCCACTCCTTTATTAACATCCTAAGAGATCAATTCCACTAACATAGGGTAAACTAGGTGCACATAACCAATTACAAATACCTACTCAATAACAATAATTATTTAATGACACAACCTATTCACATAACCAGGTCCAACTGAAACAAATCTTGTGCACTACCCAAGTTAAATAATAACAATCACATGAGACACAACTTCATCTCAAGAAAACACATATGGAAGACTTACAAAATCAAAGACCCCAATTTTTTTTCCCAAACAACCAACATAAAAGAAATCATAACCTTTAAAACAATTTTAGGCAAAATATTAATCTAACTTTAGGATTTCTTAAATCAATAAAGTAATAACTTATTGCATAAAATTAATCAATTAATTTATAACTCCATTTACAACAAGAAATAATAAATTAAAACTAGTTGTTTTTTTTTTTCTTTTCAAGTTTCTCAATCACATCTAATGATAAAAATCAAAATTTGTTTTCTTTGAATAAAATCATTTTGTTATAAAATAAATACTTGCAAATTTTATAATAAAACAATCTTACAAAAATTATATTTAAATATAAACATATATCTTAAATATATATATATATATATAATTATATAACTTATGTATATACAGTTATATATACATATTTAAATGTATAAATATCATTTAAATATGTGTATATAAAATTAATTTAAATTCCCCAAATCATTTTAAATAATATCAATTATTTAAATTGTAATATATATATATATATATATTATATTATATATATATTAAATAATATATAATTTATAATATATATATGTTATAATATAATATAGTATTATAATATAATATATATAAAATATAAAACAAAACGAAAATTATATTTAAAACAAACCCCCTAGCGAGGTGTGACTGGAAGCTTGCCCGACCCCCTTGGAGTTCGTTGTCACGTGGTGGCGCTTCCCCACAATTTGTGTGGGGGAGTGTTGCTCCTTGACACACCTCCATGGGTCGCGATTAATGGCGATATGACTATTTTAAACATTAAAAAAATCATTTTAAAAAGAAATATTACCTCCCACTGTGCATTCAGGTCGTCAGTTATAGAGTTTTCCCAAATCAAATTACATAAAATTTCCCGGTATGTATGCAAAATTACATATAAATAATATATGTATATACATATATTATCAATATATATATATATATAGTTTCCATTTCACAGAGTCAAATTGGACAATTTTTTCTACATAAATAACTACAGCAAAAGAATTTTCAAGCACAAATTCTTAATTTTAATTTCTAAATTGTATTGGAAAAATAAACTTAAATCCAAACACATAAATTTATATGTTTTTCCTTTTGTTTCCTCTTCCAATTTTTCTATTGTAAGAGTTTGTTTCCCTACAAGGATCTAAATTTTTTCCATAATTTTCAACAGAGGTTTTCAATTTTGTTTGTACAGACAAGATTTTCAAAAAACAAAATCCAATTTTCTAGAATTTCTTCTAAAATCTCCACTTCCAAATAAAAATGTGTCCAATACAGAGAAAACCTTCCTCTAAAATTTCCAAGATATTTTCTTTTTCCAGCAAATTCCTCAATAAATTCTCAACACTTAGTCAAAATTTTACAAATATCTCTTTCAACCACCATAGTTATTTCCCCCTTATGCATTTTCAAATTATTTTGCTTTTAAATAATTTAAAACAAAATTTCATTTCAAATAAATTTAAATCTTTTAATTTATGCACTTTACAAAACAACTAAACTATTCACTTAATAAATTTAATTAATTTATTTATTTACTCAACAAAATAAATTTAATTAATTAGTTTATTTACTTAATAAAATAAATTTAACCACGAGGATTAAATTGCTTTGCCACACAAATGAAATTTACTTAATTACTTTATCCATTTAATAAGATAAATTTAATCAATAGATTAAATTACCTTACCAATTGAATGAAATTATATTAATTAAATTAAATAACAATTTTAATCTAAAATAAATAAATTAACATTACAACCACTTAAATATTAATTCCCACATATAATTTCCACCGATAATAAATTATCAAAACATCAAAGATGACATGACTCAACAACAAACCAAACACAAACTCATGACACACTATGAGAGGGTTGTAGTTTGACAAGGGAACCCTGTTACTATCTCCCAATCAACAATACCGTTGGGATATGGACACACTCAAACCTGTGAAGCCAGGTGGAGATGATGTCCTGTACCTACAATCCTGTAATCAAGACAAATGTCGTACATGGATAAAACATAATAGTCACACCGTGAAGAGAAATCATTGAATCATAGGGTGCTCGCATGCAAGTGATGTAATCTCATCCCCTTCACCAATACAGTACATCAAGACTGACGAAATTAAAGCATCATTAATCAGTTCAGATAAGCATATATCAATATTAACTATGCTAATAAAAAACATAACATGAAACATAACATCCATATAGTGCATCATCTCATCACAGTATAACATCCACATCGCTCTAAAGTCATCTGTCATAAAACCATAACAAGGTATCTGAGTCTGTCAAAATAAACACACTGTCTAACAACATAGCAAACCGGAGGGGTGCTACAAACATGATATTATCAAGGACAGATGAAGTGAACATGAGCACAAAAAGGTGGGGTCTCAGATAAACAACTCAAGAGACATTTGATAAGCTTGATAAGGTAATGCGTTCATGCCCCATTCTTATTATCCTATATTTCTCACTAATCTATTTTACGGATCTATGACAATTGCTTTAAGAATGCTTGACATCGATTACAATTTTAAATCCAACTTAATTCAATAGAATTAACACACAAACATAAATTTAAGAATAATGGAAATAACAAAGTGATAAAAACAGAATGAGAGAAAGAGAGAGAGATTGAAACAAAGTTGATAAGGGAAATAAGGGAGTTTGTCATAAAAATGACTACGTCTTTGGGCCCCTCTCCAATGAGTGGACCGATCTGATTACTTCTCCATAAAATCAATACAACATGTCGGCATAATCACCCCTTAGGTTACAAAGAAATTTGACAATCCCTCCTTCAAAGTGTGCAAGAGCAACCTCCTGAATAGCATGGAAATCGAGCAAAATTTCTCCAAGGAATTTTCTTCTCTATCACCACTTAGCTTCCATCCTACCCTTCTACCCTTTTTTATACATGAATATTACCCCAATTGGTTACTAACCAATTGATTTTACAATATTACCCATACAAGTACAAATCTCCCATAATCTCCCTTTTTTTACATATGAAAACAATAATCCCCACCTTAAAATAGTCCTCAAATCTTTGATAATTCATTAAAGCCCTTTAATATGTTATTCTTGAGCCTTAGAGGTTTTATTTCAACCTCTTTAACAAATTGGAGGATTTCAAATTTTAAATATTTTGGTGAAAATTTAAAAATAAGAGAATTCGATTTTTGGCTTTTATAAAAACCAACCGATGCCAATATAATTTTAAAGCCATTAATTTATTTTAAGCCTCTTTAACTATCATGTAACAAGCTTCTAAAATTTTAAAAGGATTAAAATCCTCATATATAGCGATTATTATATTTAGGAGAATTTAAATCATATTTAAAGATTTATGTATACAAGGGATTTTCCTTTTCATGAAGAGTGGGAAGGAAAGAGGATTTTAAGGCATGGACTAAGGGATCAAATCCCACTAAATCCTCCTCATTATTATTATTTTATTTTTATTTTTAAACCATACATGTTTTTGTTATTATTATTATTATTTATAATAATTATGGTTTAATCCTTTTTCTTTATTCCAACTCACTACTCCTACCACATCACATGCCATGTGTCCTGCCAAGTGTCAAATTTTGGTGATGCCACATCATCATTTTCACCAAAATTTTGACTACCCACAATTCCTTCATACAGACTCCAATTTGTGCGAAATGAATGTCATTGGAAAGCTCTCAACGAGCTCTTCACATTGATGTCAACTTTGCCACTTTTGATGATGTTGAATTTTGACCTTTTTCTAGTATGAGCCCCTAAGTTGACTAACATTTGACCAAGCATAACTCAAGCTCCGTAGCTCCGTTTGACTCTGTTCGAGTTGTGTTGGATTCAAGATTCCAAGCTTTTCCTGGTGATGACAATTCTGGAGACAAATGAGAAACTTCAAATTTTGACAAAGATTCTTTGGATCACTCACAACCATTTGTTGTAGAATGTGATGCTTCAAGATAGGGAATTGGAGTTATTTTAGTATAAAAGGGACATCCCATAGCATTTGAAATCATGAAATTGAAATATTTAGAGAAAGGATTCTTTATTTGGAAAAATAGATGTTGGCTATCATACATGATTTGGCCAATTTCAATACTATCTGATGTGTGGAAGATTTTTGGTTAAGATAGATCATAAAAACTTTAATTTATTCCTTGTCCAATGCAACTTGAATGAAATACAACAAAATTGGGTGAGTAATCTCTAGTCTTATGCTTTTGGCATAAAATGCATGAAAGGGAAAAGGAATATAATTTTTTATGCTCTTTCTAAGATGCCAAATCTATATTATAATTCTATTATTTTTACTAATTAGGTCTCTATTCTAACATTATATGCTAAAAACACATTTTCTACTAACCTCCTTGATGGTAATGTGAGAGGTGACAACTTTGTATTAGTAAATGATCTCATTCTTTAGAAAAAAAAAATTATAGTCCTTGAATTTCATGTTCCCTTTCCAAAAAATGACAAGAGGTTGGAGTGGACTCAAGGAAATGTCATGGATTGAGGATCAAAGATACTTCTTAAGATGTCCCAAAGTGGTAGAGGGGAATAGGAAACTCTAAAAGTTGGGGATCAAGGATCAAAGATACTGATTAACACGTTCCAAAGTGGTAGAAGGGAACGAGAAAATCCAAAACTTTGAAAATGAGACAAACAAGGATTTCATCAAGGTTTTAGGATTGGGGCTAGTAGAGGAAGGACTCAACTTGGTAAATTAGGAAAGGAGAAACCCCAAAACTTCAAATTATAATCTTGTAAGGCCGTTAGGGTCGACCTAATATGTAACTTGTAAATTTCAAATTTTAGGCCTTGGAACCAATTTAGGAATAGATCAACTAGCTTTCTCTTTGGGTTTCGGGGCACCCAAGTTTGGTTTATAGCATATAAAAACTTGGAAAATACTTCATTTTGTATAATCTCATCTTATGCCAATTTATCTTTTGGAGGACTTTGTGTTCTAGTTCTTTTGTGGACAAAAACTCACTAGTTGGTGGAATCAAAAGATGAAAATCCTTTAGTTCTTGAGGGTATTCTCATTCAAGGATTGCATAGGAGCTTCAAAGATTTGCAAGATAATTCAGTTATTCAATGTGTGCATTGTTTGTTTCATGTTTATAATTTTTGTTGTTGTATTGATAGTTGTAGACACTAAAAAATGTCCTAGACCTGCAAGTGTCATTTTCCACTTCTTCCCCCGCATAATTGAATAATTTTAATTATTTAATTATGGTCTAAAGTCATATGCCATTATTAATTAAATAATTCAAATTATTTAATGAATTCACCTTTTCCCCTTATTCTTCTTTGATTAATTAAATACATCTTTAATGTCTCCCTTCTTCCTATAATTAAATAAATAGTTTAATTATTTAATTATTATCATCTTCTTAGTATAATTAAATAATTTTTTATTTTAATTATTTAATTATTCATTAGCTTCCCTAGTTAAATAAATTGTATTAATTTAATTATTTTCCACCTTTCCCTCCACTATTATTTATTTATTTATTTTATTGGTAAGGAGGGATTATTTAGATTGACCCCACACCAATAGACGTCACAAGGGGGACCTCTTCTCCTTCAACATATTCAATTTATTCAACTTTATTCAACTTTATTCAACTAAGAAGTCACAATGGAAGTCCAAGAGCCACCACTCCAACTTACGATGTCACTTTTGGGGATTGGGACATGGGTCTTATTAAATAATTATTTTAATTATTTAATATTTTGTCATTTTCCTCTCCTTTTAAATTAAATAGTTATTTAATTTAAAAATCAACTTCCCTCTTCTTCTATTTAATTATTCACTTTCCCTCTTAAATTAAATAATTTTATTACTCCAACAACCTCTTTTTCTTGCCAACTTTACCTTTTCACATCTCAATTAATTTCCACCTTTGATTGAATTAATTTATAATTCAATCTCCACCGTCCATCCTTATCTAAACCCTAATTTAGCCCTAACCCTGTTCCTCTTTGCTTCTAAGCAATCTCATCCATTGATCAACATCATCAAGTTCATTTTTCAATCCTAGCCCTTCATTCAAAATTGGTTTTATATAAAAAAGACCTATCCCTTTCATTTCAACCTTACAACCACTACTACTATCTTTGATATTTTGCTATCACTATCACTAGGCTTATTGTTGTATACTCAAAATATGAGGGCAAAGCAAGCATATAAAGAAAAATGGAGAAGAGCTATAAAGGTGATTCAATCATGGCATAGGAATTGTTGGTAATATTGCTTTATTGGTATGTCTCTATGTTCATTTGTGCTTCATTGTTGAATTAGGGTCTTTAGGGTTTGAGTTTTATGTATTTGGTGGTTGGTATTGTATCAAGCAAATTCACCCTAGAAAATTCACTGCCAACAATTCACCACTGGAAAATTCACTGCCATGACAAATTCACCTCAAGAAAAATTCACCACTAGCAATTCACATTTTCTAATTGTATATGTATGAATTTTAGGTGGCAATGAATTGCTGGTGGTGAATTTTGGTTGAGGTGAATTTGTCATGACGGTGAATTGGTGAATGGCGGTGAATTGCTCATGATGAATTTTCCTAATACCGATACTAATGATTCATGCATTTTCCCATGATTTTACCCTATTCTACAATAGTCATAACAATCCTTTGTTATATAAATTATGAGTCTTATGTATTTGGTGGTTGGTCCTATTGATTCATGCATTTTCCCATGATGTTACCCTATTCTACAATAGTCATAACAATCCTTTGTTATATAAATTAGATTGAGATCAATATAAATTGTTACTGGAGCTTTGGTTCAGTTTGTGCCATTCTGTGTGTTGACTAGTGTTACCTTCATTTTTAATCACCAATTTTTTTAAAAAAATTATCTTATCAAGATACCGGTTAGACCTGTGGTGGCTGTGCAGATGTGTTATCCTGTTGCCTGTAGATCATTTATGAATACAGGCTGAGTATTTTCAGTAACACTGCTTTTACAGTTGGATCCTAAAAATGTTGCAACTAATGTTATCTTCTAAAGCAACTGTGATTTATGCGAGTTGCTGTAACAGTTGATATTCTGAGAAGAAATCTTATATCTGCAGTCGGAATGACATTGTTGACTATATTTACCTCTGTGCTTAAACTTAAACCTCTTTACAAAGAAGAAATTGATTGTCATGTCTCGACAAACCGAATTGATGTTTCCTCCTCCTCATTTTACCTTATTGCATTAGGAACTCATGGCATTAAGCCTTGCATGTCATCATTTAGGGCGGACCAATTTGATGAGTCTGACATGTGTCCTCTCCAAGGGTTCCTGCAATTTTAAGAAAATTTATGGTCAATAATTGGAAGCTCCTGGGAATGGGCATCCTACTGCCAAGGAATTGAGCACTTGTGAGTCACAAGATTGTGTGACTTCCTCAAATTCTTTGCAGTGTGTATCGGGTCTTCTTTCAAACTTAAGTATTTGCTCGGATAATGGCAAACTTATGTATTAATAGTTGGATGCTCAATTTGCAGATAAGGTTGATATGTTAGAAGAGCAGGATGAGTTCTTAAGTAGTCACAACTAGAACTTCGATGACGTTAGTGCGTGTGTTAGAAGCTAAACTTGAAATTGACTTGGCAGTTGGCTGCGATAATAGGAGTTCCTTGGGCAACTCTTGAGAGTGTGGGTGATTAATGGGAATGCTTAAAATGGAAACAGATGATAATCACCTTTGAAAATCATTGAATGTGGAAAGGCATTGGTGAAAGCCAATGCAGGATCTATTTTCGCCACTTGTTATTTTTGATGATATCAACAACTCAATGGCAACTAGAATCATTCAGTGTGGATTGGCCTGCACCCAGGAGCAGAGTCATTCTGATGTCTCGAGATGATTGATTATTTCATATGTACAGACAAATGTTATTTATAACATTAATAAATTGTCATATAACTATGGCATTGAACTATTCAACCGGCTTATTATGATTATCTCAAAGGATTGCAAAAGTTTGCCATGAAATTCCACTACTGTTAGAAATTGTTTGGGATCTGTCAATAAAAATGACAGAGATTAGGAAAGGTCTACCAAGGATCTAGAAGACAAAATGGACCAGGATATCCACAAGCAGGTAGAATTTAGCTACAGAGGCCTTGATCTTTATGAAAAAGAGATTTCTAGATGTTGAATTTGCTAGAAGAAGAGCCTTGGGAAATCCAGTTCTCAAGTCTCTTATATGGATAGATGGCCAAAATAAGTTTATAATGCGTGATTATATCCAAGATATGGGAAGGGCAATAGTTGCTAGCGAATCTTCACAGCTGGAGAAACGTACAAGAATATGGTTCAATAATGATTAAGAAATGGGTTGAGGATTATATATAACCAAGGCGTAGAGTAAAATGTATGAAACTTTATGGTTCACTGCTAAGAATCTTATTTTGGTGTGCACCCACAAGCGCTGACATGCTAAAGATGAAAATGCTGGCGAAGGCTCTCAATGCTCCTCAGATTTCCGTACAGGGCTAGAAAATAAAGATCATTTGCAGCGAAGTAGTGGACAGATGGTGGGTTAGAAATGCCTGTCCTTTGATATCAACAACAATGAAGCAATCTTCATTAATTATGAAGAAAAACTCCACCTGTAAGTGCGTTGCAAATGCCGAAAAACTTGAGAATGCTTCAGAAACCTCATTCCCTGTCATGGTTAACAGTTGTGCTGGAAACATGGGCAAATCAGTAGCAGAAGTAGCACTTTCTAGTGGTCTTCAGTTTGTTCCACTGTTTCTCACAAGTCCTCATCGTGGGTATCAAAAGGTTGAGATAGGAGATGTGGAAGTCGAGGTACATAGTGCATCAGAAAAAGATGTTGTCTTTGATCTGTCCTTCCGAAGTATCCTCATGTGGTCATAGCCAACTACACAGTTTCTTCGGCTGTGAATGGAAATATAGAACTTTATTGTAGAACAGGTGTGCCATTTACAATAGGCACCACTAGAGGAAACCAAGAAAATCTATTGGATGTAGTACAGAAGTCAAATAACTATGCTGTCATTGTACCACAGATGGGAAAGAAAATGGTTGCCTTTCAGGAAGCCACTAAAATCATGACAGAGCAATTTCCTGAAGACACATCAGGCACGGCAAAAGCAATTAGTTCTTGCTTCCAGAGGCTTGGTGTTAGTTATGTCCTCGATAAATTTGAAAGACGAGATATTTCTATATGCGAGAGAACGAAAACTGGAAAGTTGGCTTTTTGTATACCTCTGTGAGGAGTCCAAATCCTCGAAGAAGTCTAAGAAAAAGGTATACAGAAAGGCCAAAGGAAATTCGAAGAGTTTTTCAAAATTAAAAGGATAATTTCAAGAAACCATTAGAGGACAGAGAAAAGGTTATAAAGATGGACTTTTTGCTGCTCTGCAAAAAAGAGGAGCTATGTAGAGGGGTGGGAGGAAAAACTGATTCTGGGTATTTGTACAAAAAGAAAGTCTGCGAGCTTTCTGATTTTGGGGATAGAGTAAAGCAACGTATTTTTGATCATTGAGTCAGTGTGCGTTCTTTATGTTGTTAATTGTTCTGTTATACAATTTACAACCCTTTCTCTGAATGTTCGACAAATGTTTCATTACACTTAATTTCTTTCACTTCAGTGGAGTAAGTTTCCTGCATATATTTGAATGGGGAATTGTGTGTTCTCTCTCCTTTTGCATAATCTAGGGGAAAGGACCCAATAGTTGTGTACCCTATTTTCACGCTTCTAATTATCTTATGTGGAAATTTCAAATCACTCTCAATTTTTTACAGCAGCTTACTTGGCAAGTCCCCTGCTTATAACTAAGGTTTCAGGGCCACATCATCAAATATGATGCCACATCAGCATGCTTTTTGTCAAGGTGTCCAAAAAGGCCCAAAAAAAAAGTGAGACCAATACTTGTGCATTCACAACATGTTTTATTGAGTGCAGATGTGGAATCACATGATTGGTTGCTTTTTAGATCAAAGGAATACATTTTGTTTAATTATGGGTAGTCATCATCAACACTAACAACTTTAAAGTCGCAACTATTGGTCCAATATGAATAAAAATATTGGACATTATAAACCATAGTTGAAAAACTCGGACTCGGCAATAACTCGGCAGACCTGAAATTTTAAAAAAACTCTTAAAAACCACACATATAAACTGAATTTTTAGAACATATTACTGATTCCATCATATATAAATCAAAATTAGAGTTTAATACATATCAATCATCAATGTATTTACTGATTTCATCATCTATAAATCAAAATTAGAGTTTAAAACCTTAATACGTATCAATCATCAATGTATCATAGACCAAAAAACAAGTTCGACTTCTCAATACATATCAACTTCAAGTTTCAGTATCAATAAAAATTATCTATCCTAAATTTCTTCTACGACTGAAACTCAAAAGTTTTTGTCGCTGCTGTGTGGGTGGTACTGAAGTAGATGGTATAGGTGCAATGTCCTCAATAGAAGCCTCAACAGGTGCCCCAACAGGTGCCCCAACAAGTGCCTCATCCATAGGGATAGGATCAAATTGTGTGTGTGAAGAAACAGCCTCTATTGGTTGACCAAGCTCGCCTTCTTCCTCCTCATAGGCTGCCACCTCTGCTTCCCATTCAGCTGCATCTGCCTCCCTCTCCATCTCAGCGAACTCATCATCACTTATCCATGGTTCCACATTGACCTCATCAGGCTCAGCAACCCAATCTGAGTATGGATCAATGTCATCAAGGTCAAGTGCTTCATGTGAACTCAACCCTTGTACCTTCTTCTCATGCAACCGAAGGTTGTAGCGCACGTAGACAAGGTCATTCAAGCGCTTTTGAGTCAACCGATTGCGCTTCTTTGTATGAATGGCCTCAAAGACACTCCAGTTGCGCTCACAACCAGATGCACTACAAGGCTGAGATAAAATACGAATGGCAACCTTTTGAAGATTAGGCGTTGTGGCACCATAATCTTCCCACCACAAATCTGCAATGATAACCATTTATAACTTAGTAAGGATTTAATAAACTTAATCATTAACATAATGTCATAAATAGTAAAATAATATTAAACTGAAACACATAAATTTGTTACCTGGCTGTAGAGTGTCTCTCCTACGAATGCAATCCTTGGAAGAAAACAATGGCCCTTCGGCCCTCTTATAGCTCTGTATCTCATCAAGTATGAGATCTCGAAGGTCATCACTACTAACCAATCTTTCAATACATGTATTGAGGCCAACTCTAACCTCTGTATCTGCTCTGAAAGTAGGAGAGAAATAAAACTTGGGGTTCAAAAAGTAGGCAGCAGCATGAATATGTTGGTGGAGTTGTCGGTTCCACCTCCGATCTATTATGCGCCATATGGGTTCATATTTGGTCTTGTTTGACCCATATAAATGTTGAATTGCCTCTTTGGCCTTATCCATGGCCTCATATAGATACCCCATGGGGCTTTTATCCCCATCCACCAATCGTAGAACTCTAACCAACGGTTCTGACACCTAAAATATAAAAAAATTAACAAAATCAGCAAGCTATAATATTATAAAGAAATAAAATAAATCATCAATAAATGTTTGAAAACTTACTTTGATGATCTCCTCCATTTGTTTGGCAAATCTATCATCAAAAATGGTCTTCTTGACCTTATCTGCTTCAGGCTTCTTGGAATAAGGACTCTCAAGCCATTTTTCACTCACAAACATGCGCTTGAGGTTGGGCAATGTAGCTAAAATGCTCTGCAAGGTGAGGAAATTGGTGGCAAAGCGTGTGACTCCTGATCGCACAAGATCCTTACCATCAGTGTGCTCTCTCATGAGACTTAGGACCCATGTGTGATTGTAGATGTACTTTGTGATATTCCTTCCATCTTCAACCACATTCTTCACCCAACTTATTTTCCCTATGTCCTCAAGGAGCAAGTCAAGACAGTGGGCAGCACAAGGGCTCCAAAATAATGTAGGATGCCTTGCCATTAGAAGTTTACCGGCTGCCACATATGCAGCTGCATTGTCGGTCACAATTTGAATTACATTTTGAACTCCCACCTCCATCACCACCTCATCCAACATATTGCACAAGGTCTCTGCATTTTTTGTTTCATTGGAGGCATCAACTGATTTTAGAAATACCAATTGTCCCCCTGAAGCCACTAGAAAGTTGATGAGTGTCCTATTTCTGCCATCTGTCCACCCATCAGATATAATGGTGCAACCATTCTTTTCCCAATTTCTCCTCTGTTCCTCCACTAGGTTGTGTGTGTTTTGGACCTCATTCTGCAATAATGGCCCACTCAACTCATAACAACTTGGGGCCTTGAACCCCTTACCTGCCACAGTCAATGCAGTGACCAACTCTTCCCAATAAGGGCTAGAAGCAACATTGAATGGAATATTGTTGTAGTACCAAAATTTAGCACATGCCAACTTTGCCTCATTTTGCAAGTCTCTATTCCAAGAAGTACCTTCCAATGAAGGTTGTGCACCAGGAGTATTACGTGGAACAAAAAAACCAGAAGCGATGCTGCCCACACTTCCAGATCCTAATCCTCGTATCCGTGGCCCAAGAGAAGAGCTTCCCATAGCCCTTTGTGACCCTGTAGAACTGAAATCTGCATATGGGGCTGCCATTGCCTGTGCTGCTCTCTTTTTACTTTCTTTCCTTTCGTCATATGTTGCAAGGACTGTTTTGGCCTCCATCTCAACCTCTGCAGGTGCCTCTTTACATGGTTCAACATCTCGACAAACGATTCGTGCAAGGTGGTATTTCAGCCGGTTTATGCCACCGGAATAAGTCTCGAGGCAATGATTGCACATAACCTCTCCTCGTGTTGCACCTGGTGTTCCATGTTTCCAGAAAGGATCTCTTGGTTTGCCACCACCCTTTTTACATGTAGAAGCCATATTCTTTTAGCAAGAGACCTAGCAAAAAAGAGACAAGATAAAATTTAAGAGATAAAAAGTGAAGTTGAATAAATCAGCATGCAGCAGTTGATTTTGAAGAGAAACTATAAACATGAATGATTATCAAATTCATATTCAAATTTCTCTATAGGCTCGAGCATTATCAAAATTTTAAGTTTTAACTGAAGTCTATAAGTATATAAGTTTAAATCATTTTCAAATAATTTAAAAATATAATGTTTACTTGTTATGATAAAAAAAAAAATTTAAATGTAAATTTAATTTTTAATAATGTTTTAAATTTAAACATATTATTAAAATTTTAGATATAATTTTAAATTTTAATAATGTTGTTTTCCTTTCAATAAAAATATTTAAATAAGGAATAAATAATTTGAAAAATATTTATTAAAATTTAAACATATTCTTAAAATTTATATAATATAACATATTAAAATTTATTATAAATTTATACAATATAAAATATAAAAAATAAAAATTATTATAAATTTACAACATAAAAATAAATTAACTAAAATTTAAAGAAATTGTTAAAATTTATACAATATTGAACATTGAATATAAAATAATAATTTAATAAATATTATAAATTTTAGAAAAAAAAGAAAAGAATTATTATAGATTTGTTTCATTAATATTTAATAATTTATGATAAATTTGTTTCATTAATATTATAAATTTCAAAAAAAAAATGAAAAGAATTATTGAAATTTAGTAGTTTTTTTCATTAAAATTTAATAGATAAACTTAATAAATTATAATATTAAAAAATAAGAGAAATTGAAAGAAATTTTTATAGTCCATGGTCGCGCGGGTTTACCTGGAGCTGGAAGTGGAACAAAGATTTTGCTTTCGCCGCCGCCGTCGCGTTTTCTCTCTGTCCGCGTCGCGTTTTTTCTCTGTCCGTCGCGTTTTTCCTTTGCCCTTGTTTTTTCACTCCAACCGCCGTCGTTTTTACTCAGCCCTGGCGTTTTTACTTAGCCCTGGTCGCGCGAAATGAATGTATTGAAACTGATTCTCGTTTTAAAAGTGAAAAAATTAGGGTTAAAAAAAAACACGTTTTTTTGGCCGCGTTTTACCAGAAAAAGTCGCGATTTTCTGCGTTATTTGGTGAAAAAATCGCCGCGCGTTTTTGTTAATACCCGGCTGCGAGTTTTTAGGCGATTTACTCGCCCAGCTGGTTGACGCGCGGTTACTCGCGATTTTTGCGAGTTAATGGCGAGTTTTAACTATGATATAAACAACTACTATCACAACTATTGAAACATGCTCAAGTCCTCTCCCCTATATCTCACTTACTTATTAATTGTTCGTCTCTCTTATTTTCTGATCAAAAGCATACCTCGGAAAACCCAAATTTATCATATGAGGGAGTTGTACATCTAAATTTCAAAGGAGGATCACTAATTCAATAGTGATTTCTCCAACTATTGGTCAGTTTGGACAATGTCTACCCAACATACAAAACGACCATTTGATCGTATTTATTAATTAATTAAAAATATCAAATGCATTGTTTCTTTATTTTTAATTAATTAATAAATACGGTTTCTTTGTTTCTTTATTTTTAATTAATTAATAAAATACAGTTTCTTTATTTTTAATTAATTAATTAATATGGTCAAATGGTCGTTTTGTATGTTGCGTAGACAATTATGTCAATTTGTTGCTATTCCCTAGATGATTTAGGGTCAATTTTGCAAGACAAAGCTATAGTGACAAATTTGTTTACCAACAACTAGCTAGTTTAATTTTGTGTTGTTTGGGTGTTGACTAGCTAGTTTAATTTTGTGTTTTTTGGGTGTAGTTTTCTAGTGAGGTTTATTGTTTGTGTTTCAAATATGATATTATCTTGAATTTTTTTTATTGAGGATATTACATTGAATATAGAATGAAGGATAATTTTTTGAGAGATTTTATGATGCACCTCTAGTAGGACACACAAGATACTACAAGACCTACAAGAAAATTGGAATAAGGTTCTCATAGAAAAGCCTTAAAAAGGATGTCATCAAACACATTGTAGAATGTATGACTTATTAGAAAAATAAAGTAGAACACATTTTTTAATAGACTTGCTTTAGCCATTTCCTATCCCAAAAAAGATGTGGGAACACATATCTATGGATTTCATAATAAACCCCCCAAGGTATGGAAAACATATTATATTTATGTTGTTGTGGATAGGTTATCCAAGTATTCACACTTTTTTATCATTTCTTCATAATTCAAATCATAACATGTGAAAAATTTATTCTTTAGAGAGGTGTTTAGGTTGGCCTAGATTGGCTAAAAATATTGTCAATGAAAGAGGTAGTAGGTTCCTCAAATATTTTTCATATGAATTATTTCATTTAACTAGTTCAAAACTTACTCCTAGCACAAGCTATCATCTATAAACAACTCATGAGAAAAAAAAAAAAAAAGGAATAAGTGGGTTGAAGGATATTTGAGGAACTATGTTTCAAATCAATAATTATCTTGGGTTAAGTAGTCATATTTGGGAGAATTTATTGGTAAAACAATACCCACTACATGTCCATTGGTATGCCTCCATTTCTGAAATTATATGATTATACCACATTAACTTTTGTTGATTAAGCACGCACATGAATAGTAGAATGCCAAAAGCTATTGACTTGACAAAGCATAACCAAGACATATTGGGATCACCTAAAGAATACCTCCACCAATCCCACAATTCACAAAAACTATGTAAATAAGAATCACACAAAGAGGTCATTTGAAGTTAGAGATATTATATTTTCAAGAATGCACCTTATCAACAAAACTCTGTCAAAAGTAGTGGGGCTAAAATATTCAAACTGTGCTTCTATGGGCCTTACAATATGCTAAGGAGAATTTTTGAAGTTGCATATTACTTGGAATTACTAGAAAATCACAAGAATTATAATATTTCCATTTGTATTGCCTCAAGAGATCCCTTGGACAACATGCCACACCTTAGGAGGAATTGCTACCCATAGACAATGAGGACAAAATCATATTGGTACCTAATGTTATTATTGATACCAGGGTGAAGAAATTGAGGAGCATAAGCATTATAAAATATCCAAATTATTGGAAGAATATGCTTGTAAAGGATGCTACTTGGGAAGGACCAAATATCTTGGAGCATCCAAAATTGCATTACTTGAGGACAATAAATTTTAGAAAGGGTGGACTCGTAATGTCATAAATCTTAAGTAAAAGGTTTTTAGAGTAATTTTCTAACCTTGGGCAAGATTTCAAACTTTCTCATATTATCATGCCTTCCTTTCGCTCCTCACAACCTTACTTTCCCTTTTCCTCCATAATTTGGAATCTCAAGATTTCATCTACTAGCATCTCTTTCCCCAATTCCTTGCACCCTACATCTCACTTTCTTCCCTCATCAAGTATCTCAAAATCCAAATCCTCACTCCCTCTTGCATTAGGTATTTCTAAAGCCTAACCCTCACTCCCTCCTACATTAGGTATATTTGAAGCTCGATCCATGTCCCATTGCTCTACCTATATGATTCCATGGACCTTTAGATCCCCTCATACCCTAACATTCTTGCATCTCATTCCCTAAGCCCTTTAACTTGGACAGGTATGAAGAATATAATAACGACAAAACACATGGAAACACTTCTAAGCAATATCTTGACTCCTAATTCCTTGATCCTTGTTATAATATTACCCTCTTGGTATGAATTTCCCTACACCCCCACCTTTTTACAATCCTTTTTCAAACCCATATCATTTGAATAAAGAGTTTCATCAATCACCATGATTGACCAAATATGCCATTAATGACCCCAAATTTGAATACAATAAATTGGTAGGAAACTTTCAAATATCTCTTAGTGTGTCCAAGCCCGCACTAGGCCTTCAACCTCTATATAAGGTGGGGAAAATTTATTAGTTTTCATCTTTTGGTCATCATATCCACAAAACCCTAATTTATAAAGTCAAGCACTAGTGTTCACCTATTGGATTTGAGGACCAAAATCCCGAAGTTTGATGATTATAAGATGAATCCCCTTTGTTCTTTTTAGACAATTTTATTCAAAAATTGCAATTGTATTGAACATTAAGTAAATTTTATGTTCAATTCTAATATTTTTTGCATATGTGATTAATATGAATATTCTCTAGTATATTGATGAACTTACAGTTTTATGTGTGCCAATTATTTTATTTGTTATGGATGTTTTAGATCTAATGCATTCCATTTAAATGATTGTTATGGGTATTCAAATCCAAGTATTTTACATAGATATTTAGCTAATGGTCATTACAAATCTACCTTTCTACTCTATATTTTAAGGAAGCCATGTTGAAGGAAATATGCATGGGAGAATTCATAGTGCAAATATATTATTATTCATAGAAATAATAGGTGATTTTTTTTTTTATGTAAAGCCATTGCTAGGAAGAAGCAAGAGGAAGGAATTGTAAGAATCTTAGGTTCTTGTATGTCTATTTATTATATTCCAAGTGTAAGTTTTCACATAAGAATGATGCTTATGGATTTTTTTACCTTTATGATTTTTCCCATCAAAATTCTCTATGTTCATGTGTAATTTATATTTTTTATGTCTTGCAAATTTACTTCTTGCATGATTTAATTCTTAATATAAATTGATTATCACATCCAAAGACATTGGTTTCCTAACAAATTTTTCACCTAGGACAAACTTATGTGAGATGAAAGATTGATGTAAATGCCAAAATATAGGGAAAGAAAGTAAATCCTAAGGTCTCAACAAATGTAAATATCTAGATTTAAAAAATAATATACAATTAATGTAAATTAGACAAATAAAAATTGAGTTAAGATTGATAAGATGAAGTAAAATGAGAGGTTCAAATCACTGAGCTCTTTTTTTATGGCTAGTGGTTGGTGTTGAGGATGTGATTGTCTAATCTATTCAAGGATTATGTTTTAGATTTTGGAATGGGATCTCTATTGTGAATTATGTGATACATGCCTTTGTTCTCATTTGTATAATAGAATGTGGTAATGTATGGATTTACTTTTTATCGTGCAATTTTGTCCTACTCATGGTTTTATCCCTAACTATTGTAGATCCCTAAAACCTACACACCTAGAGACTGTATCTAATTTTTGCACCAATACAATGTTAATGAATTTTTTTGAGGTTCTATTGTGTTAATATTAAAGTGTTGAACTTCCTTAACCCTTAGTCAAACCCCATTCCTAATTTCACAATATTAAAAAAACATGCATAATGTTTATGATTAATAAGTGTTGTGGTATGTCCATGTAATGCTAATGCAAGTTGATGACAAATTGATAGTAATTTTCCATTCATTTTTACATCATTTTATTCATTTAGTTTTATCTCATTCATTGCCACTAATGACCTAGAGAATTTTGTCGAGCTAAAATACATAAGCATAGACACTAAATTCAAAAGTTTTGGTATGTAAGTCAATAGGTAATAGCCAATTTTTTAGAATTGATAAGTAGGAGGTATTTTCCACAGCGTGTCAAATTGTGATATTGTTATCAAGATTCAATTGTGTAGTTTTACGAGTCAAACTCATTGACCCATGTTTCATGAGTAATGGTTCATAAGAACCCATCTCTCATGATAATGAATGGTCCACTTACCACTCATTGCATCTAGGTGATGCTCATAGAGGTGAAGCAATAGGCCTTCCCAGGAGGTCACCCATCCTAGTACTACTCTAGCTCAAGCACACTTAACCACAGAGTTTTCCCCCAAGGTTAAGCCCATTTAGCTTGCAACCCCATTTGAAAAACCTTAGGAAAGTGTTGTGCCTTATGAACCATTCATTATAGAGCCCCTTGAGCTCATCAATTGATAAGTAGGAGGTATTTTCCACAGCATGTCAAATTGTGATATTGTTATCAGGGTTCAACCGGGTAGTTTTATGAGTCAAACTCATTGACCCACATTTCATGAGTAGTGGTTCACAAGAACCCATGTCTCATGATAATGAATGGTCCACTTAGCACTCATTGCATCTAGGTGATGCTCATAGAGATGAAGTATTGGGCCTTCTTGAGAGGTCACCCATCCCAGTACTACTCTTGCTCAATCGCGCTTAACCACAAAGTTTTGCCCCGAGGTTAAGCCCACTTAGCTTGCAACCCCATTTACAAAACCTTCAACAAGTGTTGTGCCTTATGAACCATTCATTATAGAGCCCCTTAAGCTCATCAATTTATAAGTAGGAGGTATTTTCCACAGCATGATTTGACATGCTATGGAAATTTGGAAAATACCTCCTACTTATCAATTGATGAGCTTAAG
>VDFB02371297.1:0-16368 GCA_007258455.2 Sequoia sempervirens
TTGCGGTAAAAGCATAACTTTTTCCTGCGAAGGTCATTCAGGGCCTCACGATCCAAGGGTGGGAAGGCTGATTTACCCTTCGAATCGTTTCTATAATCTGATTTGTTTTTGTTATAATCAGATTTGTCATTGTTTTTATTAAAGCCCTTGTTGTCTCGGAACGATGAAGAACCTCTGGCGTTAAATTTATTTGCCGGGGCTGCGAACTCCATGTTACGTGCCTTCCTCATCGCCTCCTGTAATGATGGATGATCAAAGGCTTTTATCCAGCCTTTAAGTGGTTCTGTCAAACCCTCCATAAAGAGAACTACCAACCGCCTCTCAGATATGCTCGGAACCATGACGGATAGTCTCTGAAAGTCGCTGATGTATGTCTCGAGATTGCCACTCTGCCTCAACTGTGCCAAATCTCTGAAGTAAGTTTCTGGATCCTTCCTATCAAATCTCTCAACCAACCTGTCTACGAACTCCTGATATGAAGTGATCCTATCATGATGTAGCGTCACCATACCGTGATGCCACCAGTCATAAGCTACTCCCTCGAGGTGCAGTGTAGCGTAACGGATGGCGTCTCTCTCAGCCATCGGACGCAAGGTAAGGAATGTATCAAGCTTGCTAATCCAAGCTTGGGCTGTCATCTTCCCACTGCCATCAAACATCACCAGATTCAACCTGTTAGTTGCATGTTTGAGGTCATTATTCTGCTGTAGGGGTCTCCAATCCTGACGAGCCCTATTGTGTTCACGCCTCTGTGTGATAAAACGGTCAAAAGTGATCCGTTCTCTAACTGCAGGAGGTATCAACTCCCACTCCTCATTTGCTGCCATAAGGTTATCAGCAAACAAATCATCCCGATCCTCCTCTGGCATAGCCTCATCGGGCTCCTGTCTCGTGAACGTAGGCCTTGTAGGCCTATCGGCTGTCCGTGACACTGTCCTAGGTGCTCTCCGTGACCCAGCATCACTCCTGTCATCGTCACGATGTGGTGACGGTCTCCTCGAAGTCCCTAATCTCTGCAGTGCCTGTGCCACCTGCTGTAATACATCATCAGATCGACGTTGTCCTGCACGAAGATCTCTGAGTGTGAGTAAGACCTCAGCATCATCTTGATCTCGGTTGTTATGAGGGTTATCTGTCCGAGGTATATCTGTTCTCTCAGCCCTATCATTCCTATCAGCCATGATTTCCGGCTGCCTGCTCAAACTGCGTTGCCTTTCAAGCAAGGCACGTCTGCGAGTGTAGTACCTGTATGTATCAATTTCCTCTGGTTGCATGTGATGGCCAAACCCTAGGATGGCAGAATCAAGCTCTGATACCACTGTAGAAACCCTAGGTTTCCCTCTGACACCGCTCTGACTGATATTTTAAGTTTTTCTGACGTTTTTTGAGGTTTTGTGATTTTTTTGCAAATTTTGGATTTTTAACAATAAATGCAAAGGTACGGCTTTACCAGAAAATTATAATAAATTCTCTAAAAAATTCTAGATCTTCAATATGATAGCAATTACCAACTAGGATGAAGGCGTCACTTTTATTTCATCAACTGGAGACAGTACAATGCAATTTTTTGAAACATGCAAGTAAAGAATGAATATTATTTTAAAAACCTGGTAAATACAGCTTGCTGATGATGCACAGAATTGTACGGCTTTGCAGATCTATCCCTTTCTCCCTCCGTCTGGCATGCTCAAAATGACCCAGTGGTATTGGCGCCTCCTTTAAAGCAAACTGGAGATCTCTGATGAAGGCGTTTATTTTAATCTGAAGAGTACGGCCAAAGGACAATGGTACGGCCCTGTCAGAAGTACGGCCTGACAGAAAACAGCATTAAATTTGTACGGCCTCCTCAAAAAATGATGTCTAAGTCTCTGTGGATGATGCGCCAAGAAGATTTGATGATCTCTGATCACAGATACTGAAGAATCCTCTGACGATATTGATTTCTCTGAAGCTCTGTAGTTTTCTCTGAATAAGAAAACCTCTGTAGGCAATAAATCAAGTGGTATTGCACACTCTCTGAATTGCTTTCCGCTGGAGATGGCTCGTTCTCCAAGGAATCGAACGTGAAACCCTAAGTCTCAGGCTCAGATCAATTTGATCAATTTCTCAAACTCAATAATCACATAATGGCTCACTTTCCAAGGCAAAACCTCAAATAAGCTGAAAAGTGCGATTTCCTTGAAAATAGGGTTTTAATTAATATTTGACTTTTAATTTTCTTATTTCTCCATAGTTCTCCGTCAAATATTTAAATCATAATTTAAATGTTAAACTGGCCCCCTTCATGATGGCGCACCCCTCAAGGCAGTCACTTAAGTTATAATTTAAAATTATAACTTTATATTATAAACATTAATTAATTAATATTTAATCAATCACGATCAAATATTAATATCTTCCTGGATTTCTAACCGATGACTGATCCGTCGATCTTTACGTGAACTCTGAAGTGATTCTGATGTAAATACGATATAAAATGAGTGGTCCCTTTACTGCCGAGGCTAAAATAGCAGTGCATAAAGCGTCTCCGTCGAGGCAGGCGAAGACAAGCGATCAAACTTATTTGTGAAGCTGAGCAAGCTCACAGTGACCCTCTATCGGAGTCCTATATGACCTCTGAGGTCATGTGATAGGCAATCATCCCTCTGAAGATATCAGCGAGAAGAGGGACATGACAATACTCCAGAAGAGTCTGAAGGTGAAAAAGAAAGTGGTGGTACATTGGCTCAACTTTCGAGCTTCCAAAAGAATGAGTCCTTTAAAGTTCGGGGGATGATCAAAGGGCAACGTATTGTTGCTTTAATTGACACTGGTGCAATACATAACTTCATAGACGAAGTTGTGGTGGCAAAGAAAGGATTGCAAACAGAAGACTTTGAAGGGTTCAGAGTTATGGTTGCGGATGGGTTTCACATCTCATGCACCAAGAGGATTTCGAACATGTCAATGCAATTGGGCAATTACGAAGTCAAGGATGACTTCTATGTGGTCAATATTGGAGATACGGATGCTGTCCTTGGCATTCAATGGCTGCGATCTCTTGAAGAGATCTCTCTAAATCTGCAAACTATGGAGTTGAAGTTTCAATCCGATGGAAAGAAGGTGGTGTTGAGAGGAATGTCAAATGGTGGCCCTCGGATTGTGTCGTTCAAGAGGATGGCGAAGTTGATGCGTCATGATCAAGTGGAGTGGGCTGCGGAGTGCATGATCCTTCCAGCTAGCCCAGCTGAAACGAAAATAGAGCATCCTCCAGATATTCAGTCTTTACTCACCAAAAAGAGTAAAGTGTTTGCTGATTTATCTCCTGGACCTCCTCCTGATCGAGGTTCAGAACACATCATAGAGCTCAAGGAAGGAGCTAAACCGGTGATCACAACTCCATACCGGTATCCGAAGAGGCAAAAGGATGAGATCGAGAAGAATATCCGAGAACTTTTGGAGATGGGTTTCATACGCCCAAGCAAGAGCCCCTTTGCATCTGCGGTGGTTCTTGTGAAAAAGAAGGATGGTACCATGCGCATGTGCGTGGACTATCGTGCTTTGAACCAAAGCACTATCAAGAATAGATACCCCATTCCCAGAATAGATGAGCTCATTGATGAGTTACATGGGGCTAAGTTCTTCTCGAAGATTGATCTGAGGTCGGGTTACCATCGGATACGAATGAGGGGGTCAGATGTGGAAAAACAAGCTTTCAGATGTCACTATGGCCATTTTGAATTCTTAGTCATGCCATTTGGGTTGACTAACGCTCCGGCAACCTTTCAGTCTTGCATGAACCGTGTCTTCCAGAATCAGTTACGAAGGTTTGTCTGATATTTTTTGATGACATTCTGATCTACAGCAAGACTTGGGAGGATCACCTCAAGCACTTGGAGGAAGTGCTTAGTATCATGGAATCTGAGAGCTTGTTTGCTAAAGCTTCCAAATGTGAATTTGGAATGGTAAGTACTTGTACCTTGGCCACATAATCAGTGCTGAGGGAGTAAAGGTGGATCCGGAGAAGATCAAAGCAGTGGTTGATTGGCCACCACCAGAAAGTTTGACTCAGTTGAAAGGCTTTTTGGGCCTTTGTGGTTTCTATCGGAGGTTTGTTAAGGGGTATTCTCAGAATGCGGCTCCCCTTACTGATCTCACCAAAAAGGGAGCCTTTGTTTGGTCAGAAAAGGCTCAAGTTGTTTTTGACAAATTTAAGAAGATCATGAGCTCGTGCCCAGTTTTGGCTATCCCTGATTTCTCCAAGCCATTCGAGCTGCAGTGTGATGCATCGGGTGAAGGAGTTGGTGCTGTCCTGATGCAAGACAAACACCCTATTGTGTTTGAAAGCCGAAAATTAAGGGGTGTGGAAAGGTCATATTCAATTTATGACAAAGAAATGCTTGCCATTATGCATGCATTAGCCAAGTTCCGACAGTACTTGGTGGGGAATAAGTTCGTGGTTAAAACAGACCACAATAGCCTCAAGCATTTTATGCACCAGAAGGATTTAAATGAGAGGCAACAGAAATGGGTGAGTAAGCTTCAAGCTTACGACTTTGACATTGAATATGTCAAAGGAAAAAATAATGTCGTGGCCGATGCTCTCTCCAGAAGGCCTCATCTTAGCTCATTGTGTGAGCTTACTGCAGATTGGAGAGACATGTTGCTTGCTGATTATGCAAAAAATCAGTTTGCAACCAGCATTCTGGAAGGTACTTTCCATGATGAAAAGTACCAGGTGGTTGAGGGTTTGATTCAGTATAAGGGAAGAATCTTTCTGGTGGCTGATCTAAGCTCAAGAAGAAGATTCTTTTGAATTTTCATGACATTCCAGTTGCTGGTCACCAAGGGTTTTTCAAGACCTATAGGCAGATCCGAGAAAGGTTTTCTTGGAAAGGTTTGAAGAGGGAGGTTCAACGTTACATTCAGGAATGTCCTGTTTGTCAAGCAAATAAAAATGAGCACACATTGCCAGCCGGTTTGCTGCAACCACTTCCAATTCCCAATCAAAAATGGGAAAGCATTTCAATGGATTTCATCACTGGGTTGCCCAAGGCTCAAGGGAAGGATTGCATTTACGTGGTAGTTGACAGATTAACCAAGTTTGCTCATTTCTTTGCCATTACCAGCACTTTTTCTGCAGCCCAAGTTGCAGATTTGTTTTTTCGAGAAGTGTTTAGAGCTGCATGGGTTGCCAAAGAATATTGTAAGTGATAGGGACAGTAAGTTCCTAAGTACCTTTTGGCAGGAAGTTTTCAGAATGAGTGGTACTGTGCTCACTCCAAGCACGAGTTATCACCCTCAAACTGATGGGCAAACAGAAGTGGTGAACAAGTGGTTGGAAGGCTACTTGAGAAATTATGTGTCCGAACAGCAGAAAGCTTGGGTTAAGTGGCTGCATATAGGCGAGTACTGCTACAACTCTACCTTCCATATGTCAATCAAAATGTCTCCTTTCTTGGCACTATATGGGTATGATGCACCTAGTTTTGCAGATTTGGTGTTTGGTGACAGCAAAGCACCATTAGCCAAGGATTTGTTGCAGCATAGTCAAGACATAATGAGATCCTTGAAGGATAATTTGCAGATTGCACAGAATCAGCAGAAGTTGTATGCTGATCAGAGGCGGGTAGAGCGTTCTTTTGAGGTTGGGGATATGGTTTATCTCCGTTTACAACCTTATAGACAGTCTACTCTCAAGAAGAGTGGAGCTGAGAAGCTCAAACCTCGCTTCTATGGACCATTTAGGGTCATCAGAAAGGTTGGGGCTGTAGCTTATGAATTAGAGCTACCTTCAGATAGCAGAGTGCATAACGTCTTCCACGTGTCTCGCCTCAAGAAGGCACTTGGACACAATGTGGTTGCTTCTTCACAGTTGCCACCGTTGGACGAAGAAGGACAGTTGGTTCTGGTTCCCGAGGCAATACTTGACTTCAGAGCGTTCCTTGAGGAATAGAACTATCAGAGAATGTTTGGTAAAGTGGAAGAACCTGCCTATGGAGGATGCAACTTGGGAAAGTGATGAGATAATGCAGCATCCTAGTTTGCAATTGCTTGAGGACAAGCAATCTTGGGGAGGGCGGACTGTAATGTCCCCTTTTCAAGCCTGACACTTTCAGTGACCGTTAGCCTTTCCTTGGGAACCCGGAGGCTAGTCGGAAGTTAAAATTAGGGTTTCCTAATTTTGAGGAGATCATTGCTCGGAGATGATAGTTTTAATGGCGGATTCCTTCTGGGTTTTCAGAGGGCTTCGCAGTGATATGCTCGTCTCAGCATTCAGAGTACTTTCTAGAATTTACTATTTTTAGTAAATTCTATTTTTGGCAGTTTCCAGATGAGCTCAGGTTGGTTGACTTCCGGTTTCAGATTGATCAGTTGACTTCATCAGTTTTGGCTTCAGGGCATTTTCAGAGAAATGAGTTAAGTCATTTAAATTAAAAAGTCACGTTAAAATGTTATATTTTAATGTTGACCCTTGGCTTAGACTTAATGACTTGATGTTGTTTTAAAAAGGTGGTCATTGAGGGTGGCGCCCTCATTAAAAGAATATTTTAATATTCCCTAAGTCAAAGCAAGATTATGATAGGCGCATATTTCAAAGTTGAATATTTAAATGAAATATTAAATCAAGAGCTTGAAGGCAAAAGTACGCCCATCATTGAGGAGAGGGGATTTTGACCTAAAATCAGATTCTAGGGTTTCGTGAAGTCAAGCGAAGATTATAAAATGGAGTCTTGTGCATCATTTTGGTCATCTTGGAAAATACACCGTTATGCTGCCGGATTGAATCTGGATCACTTCGAGGGATGAAGACCTCCTAACCATTGGGCATCACTTCGTGTTTGAGAAACAACATCTAGTGGTGAATTTCAGTCTATGTGTGAGTGCATCTTTAGTTCATTCATTGTATGTTCATTTTATTGTAACTTAGATCAGATTGGCATATTCATATTTCAGCTTATTGCATTATTGTAGACAGCAGATTTGAAGTTTTTATCATATCTCAAAAAAAGACAAAAATATCATTCTGGGTATTGCATCATTAGTTAAGTTTGTCTTAGGCGCCCTTTTCTTCCAGATCTTAGATTTTTAGAAGGAGCATTGAATTTTTAAGAGGAAGTCGAAATTCTGTACTAGGCCGTACCACTGGCATATGCATTGGAATCCGTGTTAAATAAATCTGCAGGGTTTGGTTCAGTTTCAAGGGTCTAACTTGGTCGCCTAGGTCTTCTGAGTGTTTTGCATTCTGTGGCATGTCAATTGGATGATTATTGAGCAAGTTGTGAACATTTTTGGGAATTTGTGAACTGCTGATTTCTCATTTAAAGTACAGATCTGACAGAAAACAGTGTACAGAAATCTGCAATTCTGTTTGTGGATGGACATCGTTAATTCTTAAGGATTGTAATTGATTATTGGCTGATCGTACTATTTGACAAGCATATGATATATTGATATTGCAGGCAATCATAATCTTTTGTAAACTGGCAGTAGTACTGACCAGTATTTAATATTGCTTGTCCTATTTTGTAATAATCATTCCTACTTTCAGTTTTAGAGTAAAATAGTGATAACTCCGCCCTATGGTCGCTACTGCCCATTCTGGATGAGCAAGCACATTCTGGGTGTCGAGTAGTTTCAATTCTCAGCATTTCTTTTTCAGCATTGCTTTGTATTCACTCCGTCATATGGTCGCCCCTCACTCCGCATCGGATTGGGTAGCACATACTTGACGTTGAGTTCTTTCCTGCAAGTAGAATAGAAGACCCTCTGACCAATGCTCACCTTCAGCGGTGCCATTCTGGTTAGAGTTATTTTCCTGCACGTTTTGGTTTTCTCATCTAACCTTAACGGGTGCACTGTTTGTAATTTGTAATCTGTGAAATTGAAAAAACAAAAAAAATTGGCTCGGTATATTTCACTTGTGCACAACTGATTTCAACACAATTGAATGCAATCATTACCCAACAGGCTAGCAGGAATATGGCTCTGATACCATTGAAATATCCCTACTAAATCTAACCCCAAAAACTCATTTTTTAGAGTGTTGACATTTCGTCAAACAGTTGTTGTGCAAACTCATGAATTTTGATTTTCTGACTGCTGTTATGATTTTCCAAGTTTTTTTTGATTGCTTTTGATGTTTGGTTGAGTGTTTGCAATGCCAATAACATAAAGGAAATGGATGGAACTGATATATAAATGATTACACAACATAAATTGATAAACCCACTTCCATTTATGCCATTAAATTAAAGATATAAGGTCTGATTAAAATGACAGTTATGTCTGATAAGAAAATTATTAGACTGTAACAGCTTTATTAAACCCAATACAAATGAAAGATTTGAATACCCAATATGCCAATAACATACCTGTTCTATGCTAGCATGAAAATACAATGTATGAAGGTTGTATGAGCATGATAACAATGGTAGAAGATTGAAATAGAATGTGAAATATGCAGCTATAGGTCTGATCGTTGTTATGGAAGTGCTGATATGAAATTGGTTGCCAAAATCAACTTCAAATGCCCACAAAACCCCTTCCAAATGATGGTGCACCAACTAGAAATGGTACGGTTGGTATGGAAGATGTCAAATCCTCAATGTAAACTTGTCAAACGGCTGGAATAAATCTGCAATGATGATTGTGCCACAAACCCTAGGTGCACTTGGCCAAAAATTGTACAGCCAACAAGTAGAATGCAAACATGTGATAGTATTGGTCTGGTTGAGACTCGATCTATCAATGGCTGCACTTAATCTGAAGAAATATGCTGATATAACACTACTGCAAACTCAGGCTTGAAAATTAAACACCTGAAACTCCTCCAATGAAGTCCAAACAAAGGCCCAATGTAGGTCCTCCTCAAAGGTGAACTGGGTTCTCGTCCAATTCACGATAGCCCTTGGGAGTTTTCGTTCCCAGAAGACTGAAACCAAGCTGAAATCCTTCTCTAGAGCTCAAACCTGCAAGTGCTGATATGAAAAATGACAAATGAATGCCAAAATAGAAGCCCAAAATTCACTTTATAACCTCCCATGAGCTTTTTTATAAAAGATAATAAAATATTCCTCCTCAAGGGTCTTTTCGTCATCAAAAGAAAGGGCCACTTTTTAAAAACAACTTTGTTTCACTAGGATGGGGGCACTTTTCACTATTCACTTTATAATTCTCTGTTACTATTGACTTTTACTATTCCATTAAAACAAACTTTAATATTTTCAATTTATCTCTGGATTCAACAACTGAACTCTAAACTAAAAAGCTCGTAAAGCTCCTAGCTAGGCTCTGCATCCCTCGGTTGGGTCCCCTAACCATACTGCTGACCTACAGGAACCCTAATAGTAGGCCAACATCGGCTAGTTTGAGCTACCTAAGGAAGGGACATTATAGAATTGATATACTAGTCGTTATCAATCCCATCTTTAGAAAGATCTAAGCCGACAACAAACTCTACATCTTCAACAATGTCTGCTGCATCCACAACCCCATTAGCAAAACCATCAAAGCCAACCACAGAACCTATGCCGGCAACAGGTGCAGCCAAACCCACCTCTGGAGAGGAGCCGAGGCCAGGAGCACCTGGATCAGGATCCCCATCATTGGACTCCTCAGGGGTTTTCAAAAAAATCTCCCTGAGCCTCTTCCCGCCTATCGCATGCCGCTCATTCATTGCATGTCTTTCACAATGAATGTTGTATCTTATTATTCCATTATGATATGTTGTAGCTAAAGTCCTTTGGTATTTTAAAAAATTATTTATTAATACTAGCATAGAGTTAGACTATTCCCAAACTCAATCCAAATGCCATTTTGTGAGTAATCTATTTCCCTTTTCCAAATTTGATATAAAATATCCTTTCATAATGGAGAAAAACAATGCTCAATGACCAGTTGACAAAGCTTTGAACAGTCCTTTTTGATAATAAAAGAACAATTTTGATCGGATGCTTCTAACAGGAAAATTTTATTTCTAAAAGATAAGTTGTTTTTCTAGCACAAATAATGAGAGTCTGTAAAATAAATATTTCTTCTTTAAGACAAGTGTTTTGCATTTTGCTTTTGGCTTTTTGTATGTTCTTGCTTAGTTGCTCTTATTCAGTTAGTACACTTTCTCATACTTGTACATATTTTTAATCCACACAAATGAAGAGTGTAAGACATCTTTTGGATACTCTCAAAACTCAAAATGATTTAACTATATTATAATTATGAAAAATAACACAATACTATTTATATTTGAATATTAACAACAGATTACAAAGTATTGATCTAGTTATCCGTGGGTAGAAGATGCCAGATAACATGATTTGTGTCTAATAACTTAGAAACTTCAAAAGGATGGCTACTCAGACTACACGAGAATTAGTTGGTCTAGAAGATTTATAGAAATCTGGACTGCTGAGGACTAACGAAAAAGAAACCTAAAAGTAATGATAAAACTAAAGGAATGCATCATTATCAATTGTTGCAATTAGTCCAAATTACAACTACATGTTGGCAAGCTACGAAACTATATAGTCTTACTCCTGTCAATCCAAAATGAGTGTCAAATTCCCAAACACTGCATCATGATAAAATCAGTAGTAGCTTTGCAAATCACAATTTTGCAGTTATCTGCTCTTATTAACTAATTGAAAAGAATACTTGTATATGAACATCATGTTGTAGTAAAAGAAATATTGTTCGACCTTACCTACAAGTTAAGTATCTACTTATGAGCATAATTCACTTGCAAAAATTAGGTAGCATATATTTATGCAAAGAAAAAGTAGTGAAGAGTATTTTCCTTGTCTTGTACAACTTCTATTGACATCTAAGGTTACTGATGATTATTTGACTTAGTATGGATTGAAAATGGACATAGTGTCAGGTCCATCACTAGCATAAGAATGTGTTTGGTATTTTAACTATCACCATAATATGAATTTGCAGACTACAAATCCTCAATTTTTTTCTATCCGTTGCCATATGTATTACATAATTTGCTTTATCTGTTTGGAATTCCAATCATCTTGCATTGTTATCAAAAAGTTTCAAATTAGCTTTTTTCTTTTTTCTAGTACGTTAAAATTTTTTTAATCAATATTTTTTGTTGCTATTGATAATGTAGGTTAAGATTTAATCACAATGGCATCTGGCTCTACATCTGGTTCAAACTCAACAAGTGCAAGTCAGGCCGTTGGAAGGAGATCCCCTAGTAGCCGTGACCCCACTTGGAAATATGGCATAAAAGGGCTAGTATGAGGGAGCGTTATCTGTAATTGGTGCATGAAGAGGCTTAGTGGAGGCATCAATCGCCTCAAATACCATCTTGCTGTCATTCCTTGCTGTGATGCTAAGGAATGTCCAACAGCCTTTGAAGAGGTGAAACGAGAGATGATAGCCCATCTTGCAACACCGGATGAAAAAAATTGTAGAGGGAAAAGACAAGCATCCATACAAGAAGCCATTGCTCCTAATTTGTCAAGAGACTCTAAGGTGGATATGCAAGGCATTGTGGGTGTTAGTCGTGGTCCACGTATATGTGTCTCATCCTCCTCATCCACTTTGAGCAAATTCTAGTTTTTTGTGCCTAGAAATGAATGAGGATCACAACCTTCATTGGGAGCTACTGGGTGGAATAGGAAGCTGCACAAAGAAGCAGATAAGGCTTGTGCAAAATTTTGGTATTATAACAACCTTCCCTTCAATGTGGCAAGGAGTCCATATTGGGAGTGTTTGGTGACAACATTGATAGTTGCAGGGAAAGGGTACAAGGTCCCCACTCCAAAAGATTTAACTGGCAAGTTGCTCAAAGCTGCTATTGTAGATACAAAACAAATTGTGGAAGATGAAAAGAAGCAATGGCAAAAGTATGGATGCACAATTCTTTCAGATGGGTGGACAGATGGAAAGAACTACACTCTCATAAATTTTTTAGTGGCTTCAAATGGTGAGTTGGTTTTTCTAAAGTCAATTGATGCCTCCAACATAATAAAGAATGTAGAAAATTTAAGCTTGATGTTGGAGGAGGTTGTTTTAGAGGTGGGCATAGAAAATGTTGGCCAAGTTGTTACTAACAATGCAACAACATATGTGGCGGTGTGATGTCCCCATCCTAGTCAGCGCAGCTGGTAACAAGGTTAGCCTATTATTTCGATCCTCGTAGGCTGACAGGAGTGTGCAGAGGATCATCTGGGGCAGTTACTCAGTGTTTGGTAGCTCCAGTATTGCAATTGTTTCAGGTTGGGCCTTTGCAGAATCTTCCAGAGTGCATTTTCAGGAACTTTCTATTTTTAGAAAGTTAGGTCAGGCGGAAGCTGCTATTTTGGGCAGGGCACCTGGTTCAACTATTCAGCTCAGAGTCGACCCAGTTATTCAGTTTGGTGATCAGGCGGAGAAATAAGGAGTATTTAATGATTATTAAATATTTAATATTTTGACTTTATATTAAAGTCACTTTATTAAAATATTAAAATATTTAATTAAATTGGCCTATTATAAAGTATTTATTATACTTTATAATAAAGTATTAAATTTTGACATAATGAATATTTATTATTCATTAAAATGAGACGCCAATTATTAAATGATATTCTCCTAAGTATTAAAGGCGAATTAAATCATTTTATTAAATGATTAATTAAAAAGAGCTGAGGGTCGAACTTTTCAAAGGAAGTATATATTCAGACAAGACAAAAATCGAACCATTATGTTATGCTATTCAACTTTTGTCTTTTTGCTCTGAGCATTGGAGTTTGCAAACCCTAGGGTTTCTGGCAGACGAAGCGTTTCTGGAGAACGATACCTCTTCAGGAATTGGCAGACTGAGACTGTGAAATACCAGTTAAAGCTTGCATCTTGGTGACTTCATTCAGGAGTTACAGATTGGGTTCATTGATCTATTCATTCAGATTTACAGAGTCTATTTATCTGGCAGTTGAGGCGACTTCTCAGAGGTTCTATTTATCGGAGATCTGGCATTCTATATTGAGTCCGTACTACATTTATTCTTGCTGCTGCAGGCCATACAGAACTGTACTTTCCAGGCCGTATTCTCTTTCTTCAGGAGGAACGCATTCATCATTCATTCTTGGCCAGAGGGTCCCAGTGCGCTTTGTATTTCTGGAGATTTTTCTTGCCTGTGATTGGAGATCGAAGTTGATATATCATTTTCCTCATTCTTTTAATGCTGCTACAGCCGCCATCAGGTTCCTCAATAAAAATTATTGTATTTCATTCTTTGTTCAGATTTTGTTATTGTTAAGCTCAGGAAAATTGAAATAAAAGATACGCCTCTATATTCTGAACATTTCCTACGCATTTCCATGAACATATGATTTTTTATGAATTTTCTAGCATTTATTAGAGAAATCGCAGCTTCTTGTTTATTTGCAAAATTCCATTAAAAACACAAAAAAACCAAAAACTTGCAAAAACAAAAATTCCAGTTGGGGTTTCGGGGTTGAGAACCACCAAGGTTCTTACAGGCGGTTGGAAGATTGCTTCATGAGAGGCATCAAACACTTTTTTGGACCCCATGTGTAGCTCATTGCCTTGACCTTCTTTTGGAGGACATAGGAAAAATTGATTGGGTGAGACCAATTGTAGAAGAAGCAAGTGATATAACAAAATATATACAATCACCCATGGGTTCTTCAATTGATGAGAGATCACACCAAGGATGGAGAGCTTGTGGGATCGGGCGCTACAAGGTTTGCAACTAATTTTCTAATGTTGCAAAGTATTACTAGTTTATTGACTCCCTTGAAGTAGATGTTTGTGAGTCAACAATGGGTAGACTCAACTTATTCAAGGAAGGCTAATGGAGAAGGGTTGCAAAAATAGTTTTTGATGGTGATTTTGCAACTAGAGCTACAAAGTTTGTCAAGGTAACTTCAAACTTAATTTGATTTTCAAATTGAATCCTTTATTTATAAACTTTAAAACTATTTTGTTTCATAGTAAGTTGTAATTTATATTTTCTTCTTCTTTGTACTTTGTAGGTAACTGAGCCATTGGTGAGGGTTTTGTGCTTAGTGGATGGAGAGAAAAATGCAATGGGATATATTTATGAGGCCATGGACAGGGCCAAAGAGGCCATCCAAAAATATTACAAGGGGGACGCAATAGATTTGCCCCTATTTGGGAGATCATTGATGGGTGGAATAATCAACTCCACCAACCCATTCATGCAACAGGGTACTATCCCAACCCCAAGTTCTTCTCTAATAGCTTTACAGATGCTAATGGGGAGGTTATGGAGGGCCTATCCACATGTATTGTGAAGATGACATCTACAAATGCGGTGAGAGACCTCATCATGTTAGAGTTGCAAAATTATAAGGCAGCTAGGGGGAGGTTGTTTTCTTCGCATTCAGCTATACGAGGAAGAGACACCCAAACACCAAGTAAGAAAAAGGGAAGCCTTATATCTTGCAAGTTATTAATCACAATTATTAATAGAATATTTTTTATGTACAAAACCTTGAATATCTTATTTGCAAGTTCTTGATGGGAAGATTGGGGTGGAAATACCCCAAATTTGCAAAGGCTAGCCCTTCGAATTTTGTTTCAACCTTGTAGTGCTTTTGGTTGTGAGCACAACTGAAGTTTGTTTGATGCCATTCACATGAAGAAGCGTAATAAGTTGACTCAACAACACTTCAATGATCTTGTTTTTGGGCAATACAACCTTCGGCTTCGCACAAGAAGGTGCATGACCTATCAGAGGAACTTATTGATTTGGATGAGATTAATCCCTACAATGACTAGATTGTGCAGGATGATGAGGGCCATGAGGCCTCCATGTTTATAGAGGATGTGATTGCTGATTTCGAGAGGCAAGCTATGGAGGATGTGGCAATAGTAGAAGTTGGGGAGATTAGATTGGATGACATTAATCTGGTGGATGAGGTGTCACCGCCATATACTAGCAGGGTGGATCCGTAGGCACAGTCTTCTACGCCAAACATAGAGCCATAATCGAGTGCGAGGAGGAACATACCCTCTACCCCCCCAATTTTTCACTAGGTTGGGGAAGAGGAAATTGTAATTGCCTAGATATGAAATTTATGATGATGATTTTTAAAGACAATCATCATAAATTTATAATAGTTATTAGTTAGTAGCTAGCTATTATTTCCAGTATCTACTATCCAGCTTCACATGATGATGCCATTTTTTAATCCATATGTATTCAAGAATCAAATGTAATAGAAAACACTTCCTCATGGTTTTTAGACTCATTTGATACGTTTTGTAATTGAATTTTGCAAAAAATAAAAAGTGTTTTTATAAGAAATTTAAGTACTTTTCAAGTTGCTGAGTTTTTGCCAAGTCGAAATTTTTGGGCTTGCCAAGTACTCTTCGAGTCCGAGTCTACGATCTATAATTTAACCAACCCTAAACACTCCAAGAAGTTTGGAATTCTCCTTAGCACACCAATTAGCCTTTGGTGGAAAAATGGGGACATTACAATCTCTGAGTTCCACAAAGAAACTTAGAAATGTAGAAAAGATGCCATTGGGAGAAAATAACTTAAAACATAATCATGGTACAATCCAATTACCAAATTACAACTTTATCAGGTTGATGCAAGCCACCTTTGATTATACAAAAGATAGGCTGTGAATCTATAACACCAACATAAGGCCATGAATCTACTACATCAATGTGGGTCCAAAATACCTAGATGTCAAATTAGCTCAATTTGTATCCCATGGATCAGGTAGGCAAAATTCCAATGACAGCACACTTCACTGCCTCATTGTGCTAGATGAAGTTCTATCCTTGAGCATCCCAAGGCACACCCACATCCAGTGACCCAAGGGCCTGATAAGGTAGGTTTATACTAAATGTGGAAATGTGCATCAACAATCTCTACAAAGTTACAAACTATGGAGTTGCACCTTAACAATGATAAAGACTTTGTTTCTTGAGATATTAAATCCTACAACCTGGCCTTTCTTAGTCATTTGATCATATTTTGTATACAAGTCTGATGCTGAAAATATATTTCTTGAGGTGCCTGCATGTAGTGCTTTTCCTTTTAGGTAGTTGTTTGATTATATTAGCACTCCTGAGGACTCAATGTACTTGTCAGTGTTGTGTGTGCTGCTACTGAGAGAAAATCTTCTTGATTTCTACTTAGAGGTTGAATTTATTGGTTGTGTTCGGTTTTATTGAATATGTGCTCTAGTGCCCTGTAGTAGCAAATAATTCAATCTGTTTTCAGTGTCTAGCTTAAATTTTTTCTGTGTCTACAAATGGAAAGACATTATTGGTTTATTAGGATTTACAGATTCCTTCAGTTGTTTATGCTAGAAGCTCTGTCCATGAGCAAGATGGACCTACCTGTTTTTTTTTTTTTTTTCTGTTATGCCTGTGTTCTAAGGCTGG
>VDFB02371298.1:0-30079 GCA_007258455.2 Sequoia sempervirens
CCGATCTCTCTCTCCTACAACTTCCTGATCCCTATCCGGCCTAGGCCCCAAATGAGTAAGAGTCTCCTCAAGCAAGCGACACAACTGAGCATCACCAATCCCTGGTTGATCTTGATGTTGAACACTAACCTCTGGCACAAACTGAGAAGCTTGATGATCCACATGATCAGAAACATGGGAAGCAATGGGAGGTGCATCATGTTGATTACCTCCTCAACCACCTACAAGACCAGGACCCTTACGACCCCGCTTAGGTGGCATGATCCTAAAAAGATACACACCACAACATAAGACAAGGTACACAAATAAAAACTCTAAACAACTAACAACCTAATGGGTCCCAAAGTGCCCAGTGTTTAAAATTGGGCTCTGATACCAAGCTGTCATGCCCCGTCGTGCGAACCCAAAGGAACTAATAACAACGGAACAATTTTTTTTAAAAGAAAATAATAACATACTTAAGTATTATAACATAACAATGTATTAAGAGGCACAACTAGTTCCAATGGGGTACACGAAGTGACATGAATACACTAACCCATAACAACGATAATAGGATAACAATAATTAATCTATTACGTAAATCTACTCATTCCCATTTCATCATTTAAAATATCCATCAACTATATACATACTAATAACATATGCACATATGACAATACATGGAATTATAAAGATATAAAGTGTTACATATTTTGATAGATACAACTCATCATAACCAACTATATCAAATGATCCTGAATAAATACATGGCCTAAATAAAAATTACAACCAATGATAGTAAAATACAATTGATTGGAAATACATCTCAATAACTACATATACAAATCACATCAAGGTCATCCCAACACACGTGGAAGACAATACATCAATGAATATATTACATCAGGAGTATAACATACATCTGGAACAATTAATTACTGGATCATCAACATCTTCCAAAAACCTGCAACAAAATACATCTGCAACAGAAAAGGGAAACCCAATGGGGTACGAAGCACGTTCCACCCAACCACCCCCGTGCTGGGAGTAGACAAGGAAGGGTCCCCGACCAAGCACGCCTAACAATAACAAGACTAACTCCAAATAGACAACTTAACATCAAAGACCACTTAAAAAATCAACAACGACAAATCCAAGGGCACAACAACAAACCACTTCAGAACATAACAACAAGTCATAATCACAAGCATCAATGAAACTCAAGACATAATATCAAAGACTACATCCAACAATATCCAGAGACAAATCAATAAATCACTTAATCACAATAGACACAATATCACATAACAACTACAATCACAAGGTCACTTACCAACTACAATCACAATATCACTTAACAACTACAATCACAAAGTCACTTAACAACTACAAATACAATATCACTTAACACGAGGTTACAATGCTCCCAGAGAACAAGATCATGAACATCGCACAATAACTGAATAACTGTCGACATAGGAAGAGTGTCATGCATAAATTGCCATGAGTTACCCTGGCTCAACCTTCCTAGGCTACCAGACCCCCATCCTGGGTTATACTGGCTTGCCTCTACCGGCCGCCGGACCCTCACGCAAAACTATGCGTCCCATCTCATCTCGAGCCTTATCATTCACTTGCTTCATGAGAGAGACATCCTTTATCTTTATTAGTGTGAAAGCCCCCCCATTAATTCTTTTAGATTATCACTTAATTAAACTCTAGGTAGGTTACCCTGGCGCACCTTTGTGTGACGGACCCCCACAAAGAGCCACTCTCCTATCAACAACACACAAGGCACAATACCACAATAGGTAACTAGACAACATAAACTCTCCAATCCAAGGAGAAAGCAAAGCAAGGAGACTCACTCCAAACACTGGAGGAAACCAATTCAAATACACACTCCTTCCAAAGGAGGTACAAATCTCATTACCCACTCTTATTTCCTATGAGGCACAAATCCCCATTCGTGGAAATCGGGTTCAACATCATAGTACAATACCTCAAGGTGATTCACAAAGTAATCCTCAACACATAACATCCCACTCTAGAGAACTTCTCTGGAAGACTTACATAGACCCTTAATCCCAATTGCCCGGCATGAAGAATACAAGAAACATGATAGATAAACATTCCATTTCTGGAAGCTCTTAACAATAAATTAAACTCTTACGAATGGTAAGGTAAACCTAGGGTTTTCCCATACAACACAATAAAACAATGAAGAGAATACCACCACAAACTTAACAAATAACCTCAAGAAAACGAGTACTTAAGAACAACTCCATAAAGAAATATTTCCAAACTCAATAATTTCATCAAACAAATAACTCAACAGTTCGAGAATATCTGATTCAAAACAAAGCACATCAATTAATTCAAATACGCACAATCACACTATAACATCATATCTTTAACTTTAACTATATGGTTTAATTATAACCACATAACTCATTTCCAATTCCCTCAATTAAATTATATCACTATATCTAGTAAAAAATTTATCATATTAAATTTTTGCTCGAAGCATCTCAAAATTAATATTTAAATATATCCAAACATAAAATATTTTTATAAAAATCATTTTATAAAAACATATAATAAAATTAACAAATAGTATATATAATATAATATATATACATTAATATATCTATTATAAATAATATATAATATATATATTAATATATATATATATTTAAATAAAATAAAATCTGTGTATTAATATATATAATACATATTACAAAAAAAATGCATAAAACAAAACTATAAATTTAAATTTGTTTAATAAAAAGCACGCAGCCCTTTTGGTGGTACTGCGTACCCCACTACAGGGAGGACGCAGTACGTAGGTACTGCGCACCCCCTATGGGGGGCCGCAGTCCCCACTGGCTGCTGTGCGTAGTCAGTGGTGACTGCGCGCAGCAGTACCATGGGGTGTGGGGATGGTACGGCTTCGGCCAACCATTCCCACCCCCAAAAAGCTTATTTTATTATAACATTTTCTTTTAATATATATATATTTTATTAAATACCTTTCAAAAAGAAAGATTATGAAATTCCATAAAAAAAAATATAAATGAATATTAAAATAAATATATGTATTTTTTTAAAAAACTTGACTTCACTGCGATTTCGTACGGTTATGACCTCGAAATCCGACATGCATTCATTAAATTACTTCAAAAAAAAAAAAAAAAAAGAATAATATAGAGACGTTATCAGCACAATACATATTTTTTTTATAAAGGAAAAGAATATATTATATAAATATAACCCAAATTTTATAATTAAATAAAAGAATAATTCGTTTTATATCAGACACACATTTAAATCAAGGCATGCAAATACAACCCAACAATTACAATGATTTTCTCTACAAACAATAAATTCATATTTAAATTTTATTGAAGACTTTTCAGAAGATTATACCATAGTTTTCTATGGAAGAATTCAAAAGCTTATAACACACAAATTTCGATATCTAAATTCTCCTTCCCAAACACAGCGAAATTGATTTTTTTTTCGAAAACACAACAACTAGATTTTTATTTTTGAAACAAATAAACAATAATAACTTAAAAGAAGAAAACCTGGCGTCCTACGCTTGTTGAAAAATCCCTTATGTAGTCTACTCTTGATTTCTTCCTGCCGCTCTCTTCTCGATCTTCGGCCTTCAACGTTCTTCTCAATCTCTCTTTTTCTTCCCAGAACAATTATTTTTCCCAGAAAAATTCTCCAACCTCAAAACTATCTTTCTTATCTATCTTAATTTTTTTCCTTTCTAGATCCCAAAAACAACAGAGCAAAAAACTTCTGTGTGTGAATAATTCCCTTCATAAAAATAATAAATCACTAATTAAAATCAATAAATCTTTTTCCGCTTTCTTTTCCAAAAAGCCTCTTTCCTTATTGGTCCTTTTCCAGCTTTTAAAACCTCACACTTATCTTAAAATTTTAATTGAAATAATTTATTTAATTTAGATATTATCCTCACATAATTTTCTAATTTAATATTAATAAAAATATAATATCTAATTATTCTTAACAATATTAATTTAATTATAATTATTTGCATTTTTAATTAATTAAATACTTTTTAATTTTCACTCTATTTAAATTTAATATTTTTCTAACTCTCAACTAAATCAAATAACAATGCAACATTAATTAATTATTTTATGAAATACGATTAATTAATTAAACACTAACCAAGAATTAAATAAATACTCAACAATCAAACTACATAAAGGCAAGGATGGAATTTCAGTCATAACACAACGACTCACAACAGGCGACGGACTTGGGACGGGGACACTTCCAAGCCTACTCCCTTTTTCAACATTTTACCCATTGGATTAATTTATTGCTCGCCCTGTCCTGCCAAAGCAGGTGGAATCGAGACTTATTCCTGCAATCCTGCATCCAAATAAACGTCAAGTAGCACATGTATATATATATAAAATCAACATACTATCATGAGAAGGAATTGCAGTGTAGCAGGGCACTCATGAACGAGTGATGCTACACTGTCCTCTCACCTACTCTATTCTAACAATTACAATACCAATAACGAACTAACATTTCTAACCAATTTTCTCATAAGATAACATGATACCTAACTACTGCATCATAAAATAATATTGAATTAAATAACATTGCCATAGAATCATCACATTGACATATAAACATTAATGACAAATCATTTAAATAAACAAATAATCCAAACAACACACAGAGTATCATAAGTCATACTAATAATGTCATATCAAACGATTATGTCCACTAAAGGAATAACAACATCATCAAACTTCAAACCAACCAAATCAAACAATAATAGTATCATCATAGTATCAGCGTATCAAGTTAAAGCATAGAATTTAATAAATCCAAACAGTAAGAGGAGGGGTATTACACTCTTGTCTATTTTTTTGATTGATATAAGATGAAAAATCTATTTGAGAGTTGGCTTCTCAATTCTAAATTCAAGCTACACTATTTGGCACTAAACACTATAGACAAATAGGTAAATTCTAAAAGAACTGTTAGGAAAATACTTAAGAACCATAGCAAGATAACATATGATCATAAATCAACTTTAAAATATGGAGCATGGAAGAGGGAAACTACCATAATCAACAGTTTGTTATGGGAAATTGAAAAAACCAATATCATGAAGAAAAATTTGTTAAATTGTGAACTTGAAATAGATGAGAAAAAAAGAGTATGATGAAACATATTGATACAAAGCATATAACATGTTCCATCCAAACAAAATAACCATGGAAAAAATTTTAGAACTTTAAAAATTGAAAACAATCATTCTTACAAGAACAATAGAATAATTTATTGTAGGGCCCTTCGAATAGATGAGGAAAAAAGAGTATCTTGAAAATTATTGATACAAAACAACCAATCTATGTAACAGTTTGGTTGTCAATTCTAAATTCATATTTTTTTTGCAAATTTTATCAACCAATGAGGCACATTTAACAACATACTTTGTTTAAGAGGTAAGCTCCACATCGTCATAAAAAAACCTGGGAAAGTCTCCCCTATTTGTCTATAATATTTACTTCCAAGTGATGTAGCTCAAATTCCCAATTAATTTTGTGGCATTATACCCATTTTACACAAATTATTGCCACCCATTCCCTTCACAAGTTTTGTTTAGTGTGGATTTAATGCCAAAGAATGTAGTTCAAATTTTCAATTGACAACTCAACTCTTACATACATTGCTTCTCTTGATAGAATATGTTTACTGTGGGTTTTTGACGATTTGTCATTTACCTATGATTCTTAAGCAATCTACAATAATGAAGAGTCTGCTATGGGGAACTGGGGAAAAGAGTATCATGAAGAACATTTTGTTATGGGGAAATTAAAATAGAGATGGAGGCACAATTTTTACAATAGTATGCTATCAAACCAACACCACAATGGCTCTTTTGACAATGCAACCTAATGAATATATTTTTTGCCACATTTCGGAGTATACTTTCCTTTACTAACCCTAACCATATTTTTTTCATGAAAGAAAGCAGATTTAACTATTATTTCTCCATCCATATAAAACCATAATGCCAAAAACCCATGTAAAATGACTTACAGTTTCCGAACAACAACATTTTTAACATAAACAATAAATAAATCATTTATGCAAAACACCCATGTAAAATGACTTAGAGATTGTGGAGAACAACAGTTTTCAAACCCTTCAATCTACTATAGAATGGAGCTGAAGCCGTCAATTTTTAGAATGGCCCCCTATCAAACAAACCATAGAGCCAAAGCTGATGATTTTTAGCATAGTCTACTATCAAACCAACACCACTATATATTTATTTACATATAAATACATACATATATATATATATATACATGCATACATATATATACATATGTATACATGTATGCTTATGTATATATCTATACAACTCATAGATTCTAAAGCACAATAGTTTTAAAACACTCTAATTTGCTATAAAATAGACACGGAGAAAACAACTCATATAGTACTCTCGTATGAAACATATATATATATATATACATATATATATGTATATATATACATATGTATATACATATATATATGTATATATATATATATACATATGTATATACATATATGCATACATATATTCTAAATTTGAGCTCCATTATTTTTTGTCAAGTTGTCACATAAAAAAACAGAGCATAATATTAGAGATCCTGTTTGAGAGTGCCCATTTTAAAAACTTTTTTTCCAAGTGGTATATGGTAAAAATCTACCTAATCTCTGATGGGCCTTACCTCCCTTTTTTGCTTGGGGGTTTGGCTAGAGCCAGCAAGCCCTCCTCATCTAGCATGGTAAAGAGGGGATTGAGCATGGGTTTATTGCTTCCACCTACCACCGTCTTCTATTTGTTGCTGCTTATACACATGCACACCAATTTTTGACAGGTACTTCTCTACTAAAAAAATACTCTATTCTCTCCATTACATTTGTCATTGTTTCCTCCACTCTCTTTTCAACTTTCCTAATAGATTTCTTACACACAACTCTTCGCCAACATACCATGTATTCAAAATATTCCATTTCATCTCTATCTATTTATAACATATAATGGTAACCTATTTTACTCTATATCTATATTATTTACTTTATAATGTTGCACAGATACAATAGACATTCAAGAAAATTAATGTGTTTTAAATTCTATATTTCAAATTCTTTCATGCTCCAACAACTTGATCCAATGTTCCTCACCCTTGTTTGACACAAAAAACAATACATGTAAGTACAAAAATTTCTCATTTTCAATAAATAGATCCGGTCAAGGAATTGTAAATATTATTAATTATTTTCAAATTCAGGTTGTATATATTGATTTATTAATTGTTTTTCTAATATATCTTTTATAATTCCCCTTTTTGCCTATAGTATTTACTACTGAATAATGTAGCTTGAATCTTCAATTGTGAAGCTAACTTCTACACAACTTGCTTGTTTCAATATGTATCACAATGCTCATTTCTCCTAATTTTCCATAACAATCTGCTGACATTGTTTGTCTTGTATCAATATTTTTAATGTGGGTTTCCAACCATCTCTTACTTGTGATTCTTAAGTGTTTTTCCAATAGTTGTTTTCAAATTTATCTATTTTTGTTATTGTGTGATATATGATAAGAGTCCTTGAGATTTTCCATGGACCTTACCTACCTTTCTTGCTTGGGGGTTTGACTAAAGCCCACGAGGCTTCATGATGCCAATATGGTAGGGAGGACAATGATCCTAGGTTTAGTGCTTTTGGATTCTATCATGATATATTTGTTGTTGCTTATATACATTGACACACAAAATCTCACATCCATTTGTCCACCAAAAACATACTATATTCTATCCATCGTATTTGCCATTATTTCCACAACTCTCTTTTAACCTTCCTCAATAGATTACTTATACACAATTGTTTACTAGTATCCTATTTATTTAAAATATTTTATTTTATCTTTTGCTATTTACAACATATAATGCTAACCTATTTTATTCTATATCTATATTTTTCCCTTTATAATGTTGCATAGATACAAGAGACATTCAAGGAAATTAGTGTATTGTAAATTGTCTATTTCAACTTACTTGTGATTCTTAAGTGTCTTTCCAATAGTTCTTTTATAATTTCTCTAATTTTGTTATTGTGTAATATATGATAAGAGTCCTTGAGATTTTCCATGGACCTTACCCGCTTTTCTTTCTCGGGGGTTTGCCTAGAGCCCATGAGGCTTCATGATGCCAATATGGTAAGGATGACAACAAGCATGGGTTTAGTGCTTTTGGATTCTATCATCATACATTTTTTGCTACTTATATACATGGAAACACAAATTCTCACATCCACTTATCCTCCCAAAAACATATTCTATTCTATCCATTGTATTTGTCATTGTTTCCATAGCTCTCTTTTCAACTTCTTTAGTAGATTATTTATACACAATTGTTTGCCAGTATCCCATGTATTCAAAATCTCCTATTTTATCTCTTTCTATTTAAAACAAATAATGATAACCTATTTTATTCTATATCTATATTTTTTCCTTTATAATGTTGCACATATACAATAGACATATAGGGAAATTAGTGTATTGTAAATTGTCTATTTCAAATTCTTTCCTGTTCCAAAAAGTTGATCTAATCCTACTCATTCTTATTGAACACCAAAAACATCACATGTAAGTACAAAACTTTTCTATTATCAATAAATAGATTTGGTGAACCAATTTTAAATATCATTAATTATTTCTCTTGCTTTTTTTTTGCAATGGAATGTAATTTTGTAATACCCCTTATGTGGTTGTTTGGACTTGTTATCTTTCTATGCTTTTTGTTTGATACTTTGAGACTTTGATAGGTACTGTTATTGTTTGGTTTGGTGATGTTTTATTTGATTTCAGTAATAAATTGTGATACACTGGTTTAGTAATTAGTTTATGATGTGATCAGTTAGTTAGCAATGTTAATTTATAGCTAATGTTGTATTTGTTAGTATAGCTTTGGTGAGAGGACAGTGTAGCACCACTTGTTACAAGTGCCCTGCTATGCTGCAATTCCTTCTCACGATGTGATATTTTGATTACATATATATACATGTTGTACACAACCTTGTTTGTATGCAAGAATTGCAGGTACAGAGTCTCGATTCCACTTGCTTCAGTAGGACATGGCGAGCATCAATTTAACCCAACGGGCATGATGCTGAAACAGAGATGACAAGGAAGTCACCCCATCCCATGTTTGTCAAACCATCCTGATTGAGTGCTATTGTGCATCTTTGACCTTTGTCATTTTTGCAATTTATTATAGTGGTTTGTGTGAGTGTACTTTTGGTATTTATTTTACGTTGGTGTTTTGTATGATGAAATTTATATAATTAAATGATGTTAATAAATGTTGATAATAGTGTTGGAATAATTTGTATTAAAATATAAAAGTATTATATTAAAAGTAATGTGATTTATTTAAAAGTGTAAATTAAATTATTTAAAATTAGTATTTTGATAATTTAATTAAATAAGAATGTTGAGGATAGTTATGAAATAAATTATTTAAAGATATTAAATTGTGTGAATTGCAAGTAAAACTACAAAATCAAAATTAAAACAAAAAGTGTTGTTAAATAGAAAAAAAAAAAATCAAGAAAAGAAGGAAAAGATAAAAATTCTTCACCTGATTCCCTTGGCCAATCTTCTAATCTAATCTAGAAGAGAGGTTCTTCTAAAGTAAATTTTAGATTAGAAGATTGGCCAAGGGAATCAGGTGAAGAATTTTTGAAGGCAGGAATGAGAGCTCTTCGAAAAGGCTATTGGGATCAAGCAAAACTTCATCAGATTTTCAATAGCATAGGACTCCAGGTTCCATTTCCTTACTTCTTTAGTTGTCTGATTCAAAAGAAAAATAAAAATAAAAATAAATAAATATGTTTGATCTATAGAAGAAAATAAAATCCTTGTTAGAAATTTAATGGTTATTAGATAGCAAACCAACAAGGGAAAATTTATTGTGGTCTTTGAAAATTTTCTTTCCTTTTATAATTTTGTTATAAATAAAATTGTTCCCCTCTAAAATAAATGGATTTTTTTTTAATATATATATATATACACTTTTGAAAAGATGTATATACATATATACATATATATATACACATGTCATATTTTTGTACAGTGATTTATTATAGAGGAAATTTATATTTTGTTTGACTTGTTACAAAGAAAATTATATTTTGATTGACATATTAATATGATTATACCTATTAAGTTAGTGGGATCAAATTTTCATTTTGGCCGAACCCGTGGTTGTACCCATGCAGGGACGCCATAGTATTTTTTGTATATTAAATAAAATACAAAATAAATTAAATAAAAAATATATATATAAAACAGTCACTATTGCGCACAATAGTCACATGGACAATTGTGCACAATCCTATAGACTACGGCAGTGTTTATGGGGGCTCGTGGTATTATTTAAGTTTGTTATTATTTTTTTTGTTATATGTAAATTTATATGTATATATAAATATATATATATATATGTATATATATATATATTTATATATATATTTATATATATATATATATATTTAGAAAATAAATAAGCATAATGATATATTGTTTTATGTTTTGAAATTTGAAATTCGGGCTATGATGATTATTAATTTGAGGGAATAAATCTCATTGGTTAATTGTGAATGAAATAAATCAAATTGTGGAAACTAGTAAAATTGATTTTATTATTTCGTTTATTGTTATTTTTTTTTTTAGTGTTATCGATGTGGGAACCCAGTTTGGTTTAGAAACCCGTACGTGAATGTTATGATCCTAAAAATTCTAGAGGTGTGTCTATATTGTTGGATGTTTACCTTCATCTTATGTGCTCTTGATACATCAAGATATTGGTGTCTTTATGCTAAAAGGGTTGTATGGGGTTTTGTTGTGATACGTGTGTGTGTTTTTAGCGAGATGGGTAATGCCTCACAAGTCATCTATTGTGACTTAGTGCCTTGTACTTGATGGTACAACCCTTGTTTTGATTTGTTATGTGTTGGGGTCTCAGGGAGAGTGGCTCTTCGTGGGGGTTAGCACCTCAAATAGAAGAAAGGGCTCAGGATAACCCACATAAGGGTAGATTAACAAGTGAAAACCTAATAATAGAACTTAGGGGGATGGGTAGTAAAAACATATAAGATAATTTTGGATACCTCATCTATCCATTGGGGCTATCATAGACTAATGGTAGACTAAGAAGGCCATGGTTGGCAAAGTCGTACCTCATCCTCAGGAGAGGTTAATGACTCCGCATGAGTCACCCTATGGGGTCAGCGCCTCAAGTAGGAGGAAGGGCCAGGATAACCATAGATGGGGGCCAGTGCCTCATGTTGGAGGAAGGGCCAAGATAACCCATGTAGGTTATGTGATGACACTCTCCACTTGTTGCCCTTATGCTTTTTTTTTTGGTTACCTCTGGAAGTGTATTATGATTGTCTCTTTGGTTTACTTGGAATGTGGTTAATGCTTATTGCCTTGGTTTATTTGTGATGTGTTTTATGACTCTTTGGTTATATTGAGTGGTTCCTTGTTATTGTCGTTAATGATCTATGTATTATTTGATGTTTCTTTTGGAGTTATTGGATTATGTTATTCTTTATTGGAGTTGTCTTATGGCATTCATGGTCATGGTTACTTCCTTTTCACCTTTGAGCACGGGGGGTGGGTTTTCTCTAAAACCAACATGGTTGGGTGGAACGTGCTCTACACCTGTTGGGTTTCCCATCAATGTTCATTCTTCATAGTATTCTTCAGATGGAGCTTCTACTAGATATTCATTTTGCAATTCAGACATTATTTTACTATGTATTTATCCCACATGTTTTGAAGATTTCATTGTATTCATTTATTGAGAACATATAATGTATTAATTATGCACCTTTGTAATCATTCATTCTATGAGTTTTATTATGGTTGTATCACAGGATGTAATTATAATTATGCTTATGGATATATGTATGTTATCTTTTGAAAATGGATATTGTAATGGTTATGATGGTTGTTAGCTTAGTTATGTTATTAGCCTTTTGTGGAATCTTTCGTTATGAGTTGTTTATGAGATGTGACCTTGCGTGCCCTAGAGAACTTGATGTTATGATGCTAATGTGTAATGTAATTATGCTTTAATGTTTCATTATATGTTTACTTTATATTATTTTAAAAAAGAATTGTGTGCATTGTTTTGTCCTTTGGGGTTTGCATGACGGGCATTACAAATTCTAACAAGAATCTAGCTTTCTAGATAGACAACTAAATGTAGTGAATGAGATGCTATGTAATTCATCAACATGAAACTATTCTTTTCTCATGAGCATGTTGCTTTTGTAGGTGGAAATATGCATAATTGTACTCATCAAATATGTTGTTCATCGGATAGATATTTGTGTAGCGCATATTTCATTTAAAATGGTGGAGATGGATAAACAAATGCAACGATTTTGGCCTACAAGGTATGTAGGCAAGTGTTAGAAAATTCATGGCATTTCTCATGACTTTAAAATTCATGTCATTTTCCAAGAAATTATAAGCTATTCTATTTTCCATGAATTTTATAACACCTGTGACTGCATACCCTGTAGGCCAGGAGTGCTTTGGTGTGCATGCATCAAATTTTCCACATGGTGATTATTTCAATTCCATGCTACATTTATGTTTTGTCACGCCCCGCCGTGCGAACCCCAATGGAACTAACAACAATGGAACATTTTTTTTTTTTAAAATAAAGAACATAAAATAAACATACTTAAGTATTATAACATAACAATGTATCATGAGGCACAACTAGTTCCAATGGGGTACACGAAGTGACATAACTATTCTAACCCATAACAACGAAAATAAGATAACAATAAATAATCCATTACGCATATCCACTCATACCCATCTCATCATTTAAAATATCTATCAACTATATCCATATTAATAACATATGCACATATGTCAATACATGGAATTATAAAGTGTTACATCTTCGATAGATACAACTCAACATAACCAACTATAACAAATGATCCTGAATAATTATTACATGGTCTGAATAATTATTACATCCCAATGATAGAAGAATACAATTATCTGAAAGTACAACTCAATTAATACATATACAAATTACACCAATGTCATCCCAACACATATGGGAGACAATACAATAATGAATACATTACATATGAAGTATATACAAAAATCTGGTACATAAGGACACTGGATCATCAACATCCGCCAAAACCTGCAAGTAAAAGACATATCTGCAACAAAAGAGGGAACCCAATGGGGTGCGAAGCACGTTCCACCCAACCACCCCCGTGCTGAGAGTAGACAAGGAAGGGTCCCCGACCAAGTACGCCTAACAATCACAAAGTCTAACACCAAAGACAACTTAACATCCAAAACCACTTAACATCCAAAACCACTTAGAAAACTCACGACAACCGTTCCAAGAGGCACAACAACAAATCACCTAGAACATAACAATAAAACACCTTCCCAAATAACAACTAGTCACATGCACAACTTCAATGAACTCAAGGCATAATAACAAGAACCTCATCCAACAATTGACCAAAGAGAAAACATCAAGGCACATAACCACTGAAATCACAATATTACTTCACAACTACAATCACAAGTCACTTAACACAAGGTTACAATGCTTAACACAAGGTTACAATGCTTCCAGAGATCAAAGATCGTGAACATCGCACAATAACTAGCTAACTGTTGACATAGGAAGAGTGTCATGCATAAATTGCCATGAGTTACCCTGGCTCAACCTTCCTAGGCTACCGGACCCCCATCCTGGGTTACCCTGGCTTGCCTCTACCGGCCGCCGGACCCTCACGCAAAACTATGCGTCCCATCTCATCTCGAGCCTTATCATTCACTTGCTTCACGAGAGAGACATCCTTTATCTTTATTAGTGTGAAAGCCCCCCATTGATTCATTTAGATTATCACTTAATTAAACTCTAGGTAGGTTACCCTGGCGCCCCTTTGTGTGCCGGACCCCCACAAAGAGCCACTCTCCTATTGACAACATACAAGGCACGATACCACACTAGGTAACTGAACAATATAAACTCTCCAAGCCAAGGAGAAAACCAAACAAGGAACCCACTCCAACCACTGGAGGAAACCAATTCAAATACACACTCCTTCCAAAGGAGGTACAATTCTCATTACCCACTCCTATATCCTAGGAGGCACAAATCCCCGTTCGTGGAAACCGGGTATAACATCATAGTACAATACATCAAAGCGATTCACCAAAATGAACCCCCACTCAAGAAAACTTCTCTGGAAGACTTACAATACCCTTAACCCTAATTGCCCGACATGGGAAATAAAAGAAGCATGAAAGACACGCATTCCACCTCTAGAAGCCCTTAACAATATCATATACTCTTATGGAAGGTAAGGTAAACCTAGGGTTGCCCCAAAAGACACAATTAAACAATGACGAGAATCCCACAATAGATTAACGGAAAATTCTCAAGAAAACAATTACTAAAACAAACAACTCCATAAAATGTATTCCCAATACTAGATAATTTCATCAACAACTAAATCGAAACTTCGAGAAATCCAAAACATTCATATCGTTGAATCCAAGTTTTCACAATTACAGTATAACATTCCATCATTTAACTTTAGCCAATCGATTTAATTCCATACACAAAATTTATTATACACATTCAAATATTATAATAAAAAAATAACAATTAAATTAAATCCAACAAATATATATATATATATTAAATAATATATATTAAATATATATTAAATAATATATAATATATATATATTTATATTATTTATAACTAACTATTAATAAAACCCGATTATAAAATTTATAAAATAAATTAAATTCGAATTAAACTAATTTAAAATTTACAGATTTTAATTTAAATTACAAAATTTTAAAATTAAAATGAGTTTAAGAGAGTCGCCTCCACCATTGAGGCCAACAATGGGGCTCGCTTGCCCAAGTGGCTGCTGGGTACGGCAATTTGACTGCCGCGCCCCATCTGCCACGCAGGGAGGGGGTACAGGGGGGTCGGGGAATGGTACGGCGAAAGCCGTCCGCCCCTTCCCCAATACAATTTATAAATAAATTTTATTTTTTTATATTTCTTTTTTTTATATATAAGTTTTAAAACCTTGCTAATAAATATTTCGTTCACAGCAAACCAGTGCGCGAAAATCCGTGCATGTACAAAGGCACAATTATTTATTTTCATAAATATTCATGTGGCACCATTTACAACGAAAATAACACGGACGTACACCCATATTACTTTACACAGAAATTTTAAAATCTAATATATCTAAATATATATATATATATATATATATACAGAGAACCAATATTTATCTGAAGAATATATCTCCAATTAACACAACCAGAATTTTATATATTTATATAGATAGTGAGAGATTCTGAACAATCAAATATATACATGGGTTTTCAAAAGATTCAATATAAATCTTGACATGCAAAACTATCCATCACGAACTCAATATAAATTTAAACATGCAACATTTATCTTCCATCAGAAATGATTCCTTTTTGTTTTATATTTCAAGCACACTAGTTTTCTCTACTAAACTACGTCGAAGGATTTTAAAACAAGTTCTGCGATAATTTACTACAGAAGATTCGAAAGTTATAAACACAAACAAGTTTTCAACATAAACTTCATTCAAACAATGTTTCGAAACATAGAAATCAGATTTATTTACAGACCTATGAAGTATTAATAATATAAAAGGGAAAAAAAACCTGGAATCTTGTGTCTGAAGGAGAATCCCGCCTGTAACCTCCTCTCGAATTTCTTCTGTAACTCCTTCTTCGACCTTCTTCCTTCAATGTTTTTCTGAACAATCTTCTCTTTCCAAACTCACAATAATTTTTATTCCAAAACTACTCAAAACTCAAAACTGAAAACTATTTTCTTATTTTTCTTTTCTAGATCTCAAAACTACAGAGCAAAACTCCAACCCCCAAAAACTTGTGTGTGAATAATTTTCCTCAACAAAATAATAAATCACCAATTAAAATCCATAAATCTTTTTCCGCTTTCTTTTCCAAAAAGCCTCTTTTTTTATTGGTCCTTTTCCAGCTTTTAAAAGCTCACATTTATCTAAAAATTTAATTGGAATAATTATTTAAATTTAGATATTATCTCCACAAAATTTCCCAATTTAATATAATAAATAAAAAATAATAATATTTAATTACACTCAACAGTATTAATTTAATTATAATTATTTGCACTTTTAATTAATTAAATCATTTTTAATTTATTATTTATTCAATTTTAACATTTTTCCAACTCTTGATTAAATCAAATAACAGTGAAACAATACTTAATTATTTTATGAATTATGATTAGTTAATTAAACATTAACCAAGAATAAAACAAATACTCAACAATAAAACTACATACAAGACAACGACGACACTACAGTCAAAACACGACTCACAACAGGCGACGGACTTGGGACGGGGACACTTCCAAGCCTACTCCCTTTTTCAACTTTTACCCATTGGGTTAATTTATTGCTCGCCCTGTCCTGCCGAAGCAGGTGGAATCGAGACTTATTCCTGCAATCCTGCATCCAGATAAACGTCAAGTAACACATGTATATGTATATATAATCGAACATCCTATCACGAGAAGGAATTGCAGTGTAGCAGGGCACTCGTGAACGAGTGATGCTACACTGTCCTCTCGCCTAACCTACTCTAACAATTATAATATCCATAATGAGCTAACATTTCTAACCGATTGACATAAGATAACATGATATTAAACTACTGCATCTTAACTAATTATTAAACAATTGCATCATATAATAATACTGAATTAAATAACATCACTATAAAATCATCACATTGACATATCAACGTTAATGAAAATCTATTTAAATAAACAATAATCCAAATCAAAACATCGAGTGTCATAAATCATATAAATAATGTCACACACAACAATTAACTAAACCATGCGCCCACACGCACCAAACAACAATACAGACAATAACCGTCACAGAACATCAATCAAAACCACATGAATGTCCAACAACACATAGAGTATCATCGTAGTATCAGCGTATCAAGATAACACATAGAGATTAATAAACCTAAACAGTATGAGGGGTATTACATCCTCCCCCCCTAGGATATGGCTTACTCCTGGAAGCCATTAAACAAAAACATAGGGAAGGAACTCCCATGAAACCAATTAAACACTAGCTGAGTCAGAACCTTGATCCGTGAGGATCAACTCCTGAAAACGAAGGATGAACTGCACCCAGATGCTCGACCTGACGGATATCCACCATAGTGAATGCCCTATGTGATCGATCCACCTCTCCTACTGTCGGCTCAGAAACTGCCGGCCTCAAACTACAACCAGAATTGTCCTGTTGAGGACACTCACGAGCAAAGTGGCCCTGTTGACCACAAGAGAAACATCCATTCCCTCTGCTGAGACCCTGCACAGCAGGAGCTCGACTAGATCGTGGAAAACCACCTCCACTGAACACCGACTGAGAACTCTGAGCAGGCTGATCAACACGATCACGATGAGCCCGCATCCAACTCCTATCTCTCTTCTTCTGCCTCCAACTTCGATCAGGTTGGAACTGAGAATTCTGCTGCCCAGACTGCAAAGACTGCTGTTGCCCACCCTTAGCGGGTAACTGATGCCCTCTAGAACACCCTGAAACCTGAGATTGGCCTCTCTGAGAACCAACACCAATAGAAGGTGCACCACCAAACTGAACTCCCACCTGGCCACCTAAAGCCAAAGCTAAATTCTCCTCAACAATGCGAGCTTTATCTATAGCTACCTCCATGGTCTTCGGCTCAAATACCCGAACACCACCACTGATCTTGGGGTTTAAACCCCTAATGAAATGTTGTACTAACATACCCTCATCATCACCTATGCCAGCAAACTGTTTGAGCTCGAAGAAACGACGCTCATACTGATCCACTGTCATATCCATCTGTCGTAGAGCATGAAACTCATCTCCACGGCGCTGACGCCAACGATCAGAAAGGAATCGAGCTTTGAACCGCTCTAGGAACAACTCCCAAGATATAGTGCCAATATCCAAATGGAGCTTCTGCTCCTCCAACCTCCACCAAGTAGATGCGAAATCCCTCAAATGCATGATCGCACACCTAGCCTTGGTGTTGCTACCATACGGATGCATGGCAAAACACCTATTTAAATCGAACAACCAAGTCTCAGCCTCTGAACCACTGCCCATACCATCAAAAGTGGGTGGACGAGCTCTAAGGAGATCTCTCATGTGAGTAGCCATGTCTGCCTCAGATGGAGCTGAAACCCGATCTCTCTCTCCTACAACTTCCTGATCCCTATCCGGCCTAGGCCCCAAACGAGCAAGAGTCTCCTCAAGCAAGCGACGCAACTGAGCATCCCCAATCTCTGGTTGATCCTGATGCTGAACACTAACCTCTGGCACAAACTGAGAAGCTTGATGATCCACATGATCAGAAACATGGGAAACAATGGGAGGTGCATCATGCTGATTACCTCCTCGACCACCTACATGACCACGACCCCTACGACCCCGCTTAGGTGGCATGATCCTGAAAAGATACACACCACAACATAAGACAAGGTACACAAATAAAAACTCTAAACAGCTAAAAAAAAAAACCTAATGGGTCCCAAAGCGCCCAGTGTTTAAACTTGGGCTCTGATACCAAGCTGTCACGCCCCGCCGTGCGAACCCCAAAGGAACTAATAACAACAGAACAATTTTTTTTTTTAAAAGAATATAATAAACATACTTAAGTATTATACATAACATTGTATCATGAGGCACAACTAGTTCCAATGGGGTACACGAAGTGACATAACTATTCTAACCCATAACAACGAAAATAAGATAACAATAAATAATCCATTACGCATATCCACTCATACCCATTCATCATTTAAAATATCTATCAACTATATCCATATTAATAACATATGCACATATGTCAATACATGGAATTATAAAGTGTTACATCTTCGATAGATACAACTCAACATAACCAACTATAACAAATGATCCTGAATAATTATTACATCCATCCCAATGATAGAAGAATACAATTATCTGAAAGTACAACTCAATTAATACATATACAAATTACACCAATGTCATCCCAACACATATGGGAGACAATACAATAATGAATACATTACATATGAAGTATATACAAAAATCTGGTACATAAGGACACTGGATCATCAACATCCGCCAAAACCTGCAAGTAAAAGACATATCTGCAACAAAAGAGGGAACCCAATGGGGTGCGAAGCACGTTCCACCCAACCACCCCCGTGCTGAGAGTAGACAAGGAAGGGTCCCCGACCAAGTACGCCTAACAATCACAAAGTCTAACACCAAAGACAACTTAACATCCAAAACCACTTAACATCCAAAACCACTTAGAAAACTCACGACAACCGTTCCAAGAGGCACAACAACAAATCACCTAGAACATAACAATAAAACACCTTCCCAAATAACAACTAGTCACATGCACAACTTCAATGAACTCAAGGCATAATAACAAGAACCTCATCCAACAATTGACCAAAGAGAAAACATCAAGGCACATAACCACTGAAATCACAATATTACTTCACAACTACAATCACAAGGTCACTTAACACAAGGTTACAATGCTTAACACAAGGTTACAATGCTTAACACAAGGTTACAATGCTTAACACAAGGTTACAATGCTTAACACAAGGTTACAATGCTTCCAGAGATCAAAGATCGTGAACATCGCACAATAACTAGCTAACTGTTGACATAGGAAGAGTGTCATGCATAGATTGCCATGAGTTACCCTGGCTCAACCTTCCTAGGCTACCGGACCCCCATCCTGGGTTACCCTGGCTTGCTTCTACCGGCCGCCGGACCCTCACGTAAAACTATGCGTCCATCTCATCTCGAGCCTTATCATTCACTTGCTTCATGAGAGAGACATCCTTTATCTTTATTAGTGTGAAAGCCCCCCCATTAATTCATTTAGATTATCACTTAATTAAACTCTAGGTAGGTTACCCTGGTGCCCCTTTGTGTGCCGGACCCCCACAAAGAGCCACTCTCCTATTGACAACATACAAGGCACGATACCACACTAGGTAACTGAACAATATAAACTCTCCAAGCCAAGGAGAAAACCAAACAAGGAACCCACTCCAACCACTGGAGGAAACCAATTCAAATACACACTCCTTCCAAAGGAGGTACAATTCTCATTACCTACTCCTATATCCTAGGAGGCACAAATCCCCGTTCGTGGAAACCGGGTATAACATCATAGTACAATACATCAAAGCGATTCACCAAAATGAACCCCCACTCAAGAAAACTTCTCTGGAAGACTTACAATACCCTTAACCCTAATTGCCCGACATGGGAAATAAAAGAAGCATGAAAGACACGCATTCCACCTCTAGAAGCCCTTAACAATATCATATACTCTTATGGAAGGTAAGGTAAACCTAGGGTTGCCCCAAAAGACACAATTAAACAATGACGAGAATCCCACAATAGATTAACGGAAAATTCTCAAGAAAACAATTACTAAAACAAACAACTCCATAAAATGTATTCCCAATACTAGATAATTTCATCAACAACTAAATCGAAACTTCGAGAAATCCAAAACATTCATATCGTTGAATCCAAGTTTGCACAATTACAGTATAACATTCCATCATTTAACTTTAGCCAATCGATTTAATTCCATACACAAAATTTATTATACACATTCAAATATTATAATAAAAAAATAACAATTAAATTAAATCCAACAAATATATATATATATATATATTAAATAATATATATTAAATATATTTAGGTATCTCAATATATATGTTTATATTATTTATAACCTTCATTAATAAAATTGAGTTATGGAATTTATAAAATAAATTAAATTGAATTAAAACTAATTTAAAATTCTGGGATTTTTGAATTTTAAATTACGGAATTTAAAAAACGTGCGATGAGTTTAAAGCGGAGATGCAGCCTCCATTGGGGTTAAGTACCTCCCCAGCGAAGACATGACCTCTGATGTAGCCCTCTGGCCGATCAAGAGGTAGTGCAGTATTAAGTAGATATTTAGGTCTGGCCGATCTTTATTTTACTTGTGGCCCTAAAAAGCCAGGAGAGTCTGGTCGGAGATAGTGTGAGAAGCCGTCATATTTGCTCCCAATACAATTTATAAATGGAATTTTATTTTTATATTTTCTTTTATATATAAGTTTTGGAAGCCTTGCTAATAAATGGCCCGTTCTGACCAAACCGGTCTTGAAAATCCATGCGTCACAAAGGCACAATTATTTATTTTCATAAATATTCATGTAGCACCATTTACAACGAAAATAACGGACGTACACCCATGTTATTACTTTACCTTGAAATTTTAAAATCTAATATCCTAAATATATATATATATATATATCTGGAGAACCAATATTTATCCCGAGAATATATCTCCAATTAACACAGCAATTTTATATATTTATACAGATGAGTGAGAGATTACGAACAATCAGAGCTTAGCCATGGGTTATCAAAAGATTCAATATAAATCTTGACATGCAAAACTATCCATCACGAACTCAATATAAATTTAAACATGCAAATTCGATCTTCCATTCAGAAGTGATTCTTTTTGTTTTATATTGCAAGCACACTAGTTTTCTCTACTAAACTACGTTGAAGGATTTTAAAACAAGTTTCGCTATATTTTACTACAGAAGATTCGAGAGTTTTAAACACAAACCAGTTTTCAAAACCTAAACTTCATTCAAACAATTTTCGAAACATAGAAATCAGATTTATTTACAGACCTATGAAGTATTAATAATATAAAAGGGGAAAAACCTGGAATCCTGTGTCTGAAGGAGAATCCCGCCTGTAACCTCCTCTCGAATTTCTCCTGTAACTCCTTCTTCGACCTTCTTCCTTCAATGTTCTTCTGAGCAATCTTCTCTTTCCAAACTCACAATAATTTTTATTCCAAAACTACTCAAGACTCAAAACTGAAAGCTATTTTCTTATTTTTCTTTTCTAGATCTAAAAACTACAGAGAAAAACTCCCACCAGAACAAACTTGTGTGTCCATAAATTTCCTCCTCAAAACAATAAATCAAAAATAAAACTCCATAAAGCACATCTGCTTTCTTTTCACAAAAAGCCAACTTCCTATTGGTCCTTTTCCAGCTTTTAAAAGGTCACATTTATCTAAAATTTTAATTGGAATAATTATTTAAATTTAGATATTATCTCCACAAAATTTCCTAATTTAATATTAAAAAAAAAAAAAAAAATATTTAATGACTCTCAACTATATTAATTTAATTATAATTATTTTCACTTTTAATTAATTAAAATCATTTTAATTTATTATTTATTCAATTTAACATTTTTCAACTCTTGATTAAATCCAAATAGCGATTGAAACAATGCTTAATTATTTTATGAATTATGATTGGATTAATTAAACATTAACCAAGATGATACTCAGCAAAAATGAGCTACACAAGACAAGCGAAAGCGGCTTACTACAGTCAAAAGAAACCACGACTCGCGGACTTGGGGCGAGGACACTTAAGCCCTCTCTTTTTCAACTTTACCCATTACGGTTAATTTAGTACTTCATACATCACGCGAGGCGGTGGAAATCGAGACTATTCCTGTGATCACGCATCGGATAAGCGTCAGAAGTAACACATGTATATGTATATATATAATCAAACATCCTATCACGAGAAGGAATTGCAGTGTAGCAGGGCACTCGTGAACGAGTGATGCTACACTGTCCTCTCGCCTAACCTACTCTAACAATTATAATATCCATAATGAGCTAACATTTCTAACCGATTGACATAAGATAACATGATATTAAACTACTGCATCTTAACTAATTATTAAACAATTGCATCATATAATAATACTGAATTAAATAACATCACTATAAAATCATCACATTGACATATCAACGTTAATGAAAATCTATTTAAATAAACAATAATCCAAATCAAAACATCGAGTGTCATAAATCATATAAATAATGTCACACACAACAATTAACTAAACCATGCGCCCACACGCACCAAACAACAATACAGACAATAACCGTCACAGAACATCAATCAAAACCACATGAATGTCCAACAACACAGAGTATCATCGTAGTATCAGCGTATCAAGATAACACATAGAGATTAATAAACATAAACAGTATGAGGGGTATTACATGTTTACTTCGAAATGGGTGCTACAAAAAAATGTTCATCACTCCCAACGATATAATGCTACCATATCAATAAATAGATTCAGTGAACCAACTGGAAATACCATTAATTATTTTTAGTTTCACATTGTCTTTAATGCTTTTGCACATATACCTAGTTAATTTTAATTATTCCTTTTTTATTCCAATGGGTTGAGTATAATATCCTTTTTGAAGTCAAATAAATCATTGTTTCCCCACAAAAAAAGGCATACATTTTAATTCAATTATTCTAAAAATACAAAATATGTGTCGTGCCATCGTATTCTTCTTCTCGTGAGTCTTGTTTATTCATTTTTCATCTAAGCTAGTCTTCAATTGGAATATGCACATGTTTCCTCTCTAAGTGCTATTTTTTCTTATTCTATTTGATCATCCATTTATTATTTTGGTTTAACTAAGTCCTCCTAATTTTGTTCATACATTGATTATAGAACATCTTCTTACTAGAATCAATCATTTAAAATCTAATCTTTTTTACTTTCAATTTCCTTGTAATGAACTATTTTTTAGTGTTTTTTTCTTCTGACGATTTTATTATACTACTATTAACACATAAATCACATGGATAATGTGGTGCATACTTTTGAAATCTGCAAAACTAAACTTCATACAAGGTTAGTAACTTACAAATTTCTCAAGCATGACCCTATGAAATACCTTGCAAATGCTTCAAAATACAACAAAGTATGAAAGACAACTAAAAGCATTATGAAAACAAAAACAAGTTACCTATTCCATAGTGGATTGGTGTCACATGTGCTAGTGACCCTTTCCCAATCCTTGATCAAAGCTCAAGATGATAAAATGCAAATGGAAATGATGAGCAAGATGAGTTCACAAATTAAGAGAGTAACCTTGCATAAAAGTGGTGGATCCATGAATGATAATGAAGGCCTTATTTTATAGATTTTCTTGATGAGAGATTGGCCAAGATGGTGAATGCGGGACTAAAGATCCTCCAATGAGAATAGGCCACTTGTCAAATGATGATAGGCCAATGGTTGTGTAAGATTTGGGAAGAGTGCCCATGAGAGGGAGAATTTGAATTCAAATTTTGCAATAAATTTTGAGAGGGGGACAAGAAAAACAGCAATAAATGCTATGTTGGACTTGTCATGTTGAGGGAAAATGAGGGTTTTTAATAAATCAATAAAATTGATTTATTTGTGCAAGTGGAGATATCTAGAGAATGCAAGTGGGTGAGATTAGCATTTAATCAGGGTTAGATTAAATAGATGATGATTATGTTAGTTTAATGATGATTAGGTGAGTTGACTTTTAGGACTTTGATATTGGATTTATTTAAATCAAAAAATGATGGAATATGATTTAGGATTTGATTTAAATAAAGTCCTGATTTATTTAATTAAATGGATGTTTGATTTATTAAAAGATTGATGATAATGTTTGATTTAATTTTGAATGAATGACCTTAGGAAATGAGATTTTTTAATGAATGGATGAAAGTGATGAATGGGCCTAATGTGAGACCTAATTTGACTGAATCTGGTCGAATGCATAATGTTAATTTTGCATGTCTACAGATAATAATTCTTTTATTTACAAAATTATGGAGTAAATACTATTTATAAAAAGTATTTATATATTGAAGTTCTTTCTTTTTCAAAAAAATCATTAGTCATGACCATCATAACTAATATTCAAATAAGGAATTAGCACAACAAATAACATGAAAGTAATAAATCTTCGATTACCACACAAGCATTGCAACAAATATTCCATACCTAAATTTATTGACAAACTTTTTAAAAGAATATTTTTTTATTCAATATTACTATTTAAATTTTTGATTCATTTATAGTAATTAAGGGGATCACTAATAACTTTTTAAAAAATGAGATTTTTTTAATGTTCCATGCTTTTTATAAATATTATTTAATCCACAACTTCACGTTTCCCATGTATTAGTATCCATGATTGATTAGCCTAGTGCAAAATGTCAAATATAGATGTACATCTAGGCCTAGCAACTACTAAACTAAAATACATATAAAATTATATCATACATTAAATTTTGGAGAGAAATTATTATTATTAACAAAACTAATTATTTGAAAATTTATATTGTATTTAATTTACCAAATATAATTTATTAAGAGAAATTTTATTAAAAAATAATTCTCCTAATATTATTAAATTAAAATAATTTTAAATGAATTATTGTAATTAAAATTACTCATGATTAATTGCTTGAGATTGCAATTAATGGATAGATTGGAAATAATCAAGATAGCCTATGGTTTTATTATACATTTCCATAATCAATTTGCGACTAAAAATAATTGATGTGGAAATGCAAAAAAATAATTTCCCATTTTATGCAAATGGTTCTTAATTTCCCATGCATTGCCTGTCAGATAACAAGAAAGAACTGGACTATAACATGGGGTTTAAATTTTTTTATAATGAGCCAATTAAATGTAGAGATATAAAATAATTTTGCACACATAACTTTGCTTTAATTGATCTATCCATCCAATTATCCATATAATACATAAATTGATTTTTGAACATCTTTGTTCATTACAATATACTCAACAAATGTTATCCTCATTCACCTCCTACTATAAACTAACCTCGCGTTATTCCATATTGAATTATTAACACAGTTTCATTTATTTGACTCATTCAAACAATTGAAAATATTTCTAAACATTTGTACTTCACATTGCATTACAAAAAAAAAATTCTTCCTTCCTTCCCATTGAATAGGGCCATTTGTGGTAGACCATTATTGGCTTATTGTTGGATGCCTATGCATGTGACTACTAGTTAAAGTTATAAGGAGGTATAACTTTGGTATGGTTAAGTGGGAAGCCCAATCTGAGGCACAAATTTCCCCATTTCCACTTGCATGTGTGTGTGAGTTCATAATAGCCATGAGTGTATGTGTTTCACCCATTAGGACTTCTCACCTGACGAACAGCCAACAATTTTGTCACCTTAGAGTGAGTATGTGTTTTTTGGACAAATAGCCTAGATATGATTCACATTGCATTAGACAAACAGTTGAAGCTTGATCCACATTTTTGTTGTTCATCTTTCTTCCACCCTTGCATTAGGATCTTGTCTTGCTGCATATCTGCATTAGGATTTTGTCTTGCTGCATATCATCCACCCTTTCACATGTCCTTTAGTGCTCCTGTTGGTTTGACTTGGGATCTTGGATCCTGGGGGCTTGACCACTTCCTTAACATTTGTTATCCTAGATCATCCACATCGGTACACTTGGACCCCTCTTGAATGTCTATTTTAGTGTGAGTTTGAAGCAAGTTCATCCTCTCACTAAAGTGGGGCTAGATATATAGTGTTAGAAAAAGTATCCCTTGCTTGATTTGGGAATAATTAATGATAAATTGGACTTGATATCACCTTAGTCTAGTGTTGTAATGTGGATAACACATTCAAATTAGGTCTTGGGCCCTTGTGAACTAATGTATTTAAATTGTACCTTGCTAAAGTGTTGTGAAGTGTTGTAACACACTTTCACAATTTTTTAGGTTTTTATCAATTAACGAAGCTTAATAAATATAATTTTAATCATAATTAATCTTATTCTTACCTTATTTAGAGTGTTGTAAATTTTTGTAACACACATTCAAATTTCTCTAGGCATGTCATTAATAATTGGGCTTTCTTATGCTTTAATTGGCCCCATTTTACATCTGCAAGCCTCATTTATTGCATATTTTTGAGGATAATCTCGACACCAATCAGTAACCAATCATAATTCAGGTGTTTCTGGCTTGTGTGGTCTAGATTTAGTGATTTGGGACTCATTCACCACTTGTGGAGAATGAGTCCCACCTAAATTTTTTGGTCTCAAACCTGTTTTTACACCTTTCTAGACACTTTTTATTTTTGGTCCCATACATTATGGGTGATGGGAATCATTCACCACCTTGGGTGAATGAGTCCCATGTGACCAAAATTCAAATTTAATTCAAATTTTCAGTGGGATTTTATTCTCCTAGATCTGATATCGACTTGTAGTGTTGTAATTTTGAGAATTCTTACATAATTAAGTATAAATACAAGAAGGTTCTTTCACTCATTTTATCCTAACAAGTAATCAAGTGACCTAATAATTTTTTGAGAACATTCTTAATATAAATTTGAGTTCACAAGATCATTCAAGGACATTCAAGGGAAAAATTCTTCATCAATTGTTGCAGCAATTGAAGATCGATCATCATGGCAAGTTTCTAATTGCAATATTTCATGTTTCATGTAGTACCCCTCTGATTTGATTATGTTTTCAGATAGTGCTTTTACTTTGATAGACTATGATACTATGTTGTTATTTGATCATTGAAATTGGAGCGATGATGGTTTTTTATATTTTGATGTGATGGTACACTATATGGATAATTATTGTTTGTGACATGCTTTATGGTTAGCATAGTCATTTATTTGAGTTGATATCGATATATGCATCACTCACTTGTGAGTTCCCTATGATTCTGCGATTTTCTCTTCACAGTGTGTTTGATTCATGATTTATATATACATGTATGATATATGTTTCGATTGCATGATTGTAGGTACATAACATCAACTCCACCTAGATTCATAGGTTTGAGTGTGTTCATTGCCCAATGGAATAGTTGATTGAGAGATAGTAATGAGGTTCCCTTGTCAAACCACAACCCTAGCCATGGTGTGTCATCAATCCTTGTTCGATATGCTTTGTTGTTATGTTGTCCATGTTTTCCTTGTTTAATTATTTTGAAAGGTTATTTTTGTGGAAAATTAATATTAATTAATGCTTTTAATGATTATTAGTAATTATTTAATTAATTTTGATTAATATTATTAGAAGCTTTGTATTTAATTTAATTAATTATATTTAATTATTTTGTAAAGTAATCTAATCTTTGAGATTAAATTTATTTTATAATTAATTAAATTAATTAGATTAAATTTAATTTGAAATTAATATGTGAGTTTTTAATTATTAAATTGCATAAATATCTTAGAAGAAATATCTAAGAGTTGGTTGAAAGATATTTTAATTTTGACATGTGTGTTTGAAAATTTATTAAACACAATAGTTGGAAAATAATTCTCGAAGAGAATATTTGCAATAATTGAAAGAGGAAAGAAGTTACTTTACAGGAATGGTAAAGATATTTTGAGAAGAAGTTGTTAAAAAAATTTTAAAAATGAGGTTCACAGAAAAATTGTGGGCTTTGGTTTTGGTTTTCATCTTTTTGGCAAAGTAATATTCTAGAGGAAGCTTTAGAAAATTGGTATCTACAGGTGAAGCTCTTCTTCAAATTTCAACTTCTCAAGCTTCGGAAAATAGGTTCTTTTAATCATTTTATTGTTTTACAAATTGAAAAGATTGCCTGTACAAGAAATATTTGTGTAGAAGCTTTAATTTATTTTATAGATTTGAAAGCTTTATGTGTTTGGAAAATTTGTTGTGTAAATTTTAAGTGCTTATATAGAAAATTTTATAGTGAAATTAGAGAGCCTCTGTAGAAAATTATTTTAAACAATAGGAAACCCCAAAGGAAAACAATAGAGAAATTTATAAGTCTCTGTAGGAATGGATTCAAAAATCTTCGTGTTAAAAAAAAATGGGGAAAATCTTATTTGTATTGGAAAGACACTCCTGTAGAAGAATATCATTTAAATTTGTTTTCCCAATTAGTTTTATTTGGTTGGAAAAATTGGAAAACCTCTATGAAATTTTCTAAATACTACCTGTAGAAAACTTTTATGAAAATAATTTGCCCGATTGGAGCATTCCTATTGATTAATTTATATATATTTATATACATATATATATGTATATATTTGAATATATACATATACATATACAAATATATATATACTTTTGTGAAGTTATCCTGTAGAAATTTATTCTGGAGAAATTTTTATATTAAAAGAAAAACCAGACTGTAAATTTTGTATTGTGAATTTTTAATAATTCGCAGAATTTAAAAAATATGAAAATGTATGTGTATGGGGTAAGGGATGTGGCTATCCCCATAGTCATCACCCCAAAGGGAGGCGATGGTAGGAGCATCCCACCTCTGCCCCCACACAAGCCCGTGCCCACATGGGAGCCGACCATAGCATTCATAGTCGGTGGTAAAACATGCACTGCCACCAATAAAACTTGTCTGCCCTATTAATAATTATTCGATTTTGACTTTTGTTAAAGGTTTGTATTATGTATATATACATTAATATATATATATAAGTATATACATATATATATGTATAAATATGTATATATATATATATATATTTAAAAAATATTTTTAATTAGATGCATGCAAATGCATGAAATAGATTATTTTTAATGAAATAATTTAAAAACATGAAATTGATTTTTAAATAGTTGAAATTGGGAAACTGATTTAAATAATTAAGTTTAATTTCATTATTATTGGTAAATGATATTGTTTTATGTAATGCCCCATCATAATAACCTAAGGAATGTTGCAATTGTGTATAATAGTGGAATAATTTTTTTAAAAGTATTAATATTAAGTTAATTAGTTGCATACATTCGTTAAGTTACGCGACGTTACACTACTTTGAGTTTCCATAGACGACTTCTAATTTCTAATTATAAGAGCTAAAATATCTATAAGAGATAAAATATCTATTATCGATCCAAAA